>MU159977.1:75026-97751 GCA_015888305.1 Antheraea pernyi
CTGCTGAGATTTTTCCTGGGGACTATAGTATGGAGTTCTTCAAGGATCAATAGGTTATTTAAGGTTCGGCAACACCTCTGACGGCCTCTAATGTTGCAAGCGTCCATAGGCTGCGGTGACTGCTTAGCATCAGGCGGCCCGCACGCTTGTTTGCTACCATCATCGTATAAAAAAAACCAAATGGTGCATCGATTTGATTATATTTTTGTGTTCTAAATTATCAGGGCAAGATTTTAAAAACAGAAAATGTTGAAATATAGTTGAGAAACGGAAAAAATGTATGTTAAAAATCTTTATATAAAGAGTAAGTGAGTGGGTCAGACAGAAGGCGGTAAAAATTTTCAAATTATTGTGAGAATTGATAGGTTCATGTTCAGTTGCCATTTTATGTCACTACATGTTGGTACTGTGAAGGTAAGACTTAGTTTCATTTTCTACGTTAGTTTATTCGTGGGGCGGACATTTAGGAAACAATATATCTGATAATAAACTGCATAATTCTATTCACGTTTTATTTCAGAAGTAAGAAAGGGAACAAAATTGAAACCTATCGATGTACGTTTGAAACAAACTGGAGATAATAAGTATGTGGCGATGGTAGCGTGCGAGGTGAGTGATTTACTGAAATAAATAAAATGTTTTATATTTAAGCATAAACATTGTTTTATTATGACAAAGTTACTGTTTTATGTCCAAGCACAATGCAATCGAAAGATAACAATGATCACCTAGAGACATAAGCATCGTTGGTTGTTGGTGTCATGCCAGCCTGCAAGCTGGTTATAGATAAATTAACTAATCCCGAAACGCTAGAAACTAACGAAATATCACTGTCTCAAGTTGATCATAATAGATTTGATGCTGAGTCTTGATGGTCGAGTGGATAGGTCAGTGGAATATCGATTGCATGTCTGCAAGTTCGAAACCCAGGATATACATCGATTTTCCCGGAATTAGCTTACATTTACTAATTCATTTATTTAATAGTATGGTTAGAGTCCGTCTTTTATTATCGTCGATTGACTGATTACTCTATTTGTTATTGCGAGATTCGATTTATGTGGAACAGTGCAACAGACAAAAAATTGTTATTTTTAGCACTACTTAACAACAACTTAACTTTGGTAGGTGGTAGAGCCACGCTGTAGCTATTACTGGTTTGGGCATTAATGGGTCGGCTCGCCCGGAGTACTACCACCCTCTCACAGAACACCGACGTGAAGTAACAGTGCTTGCATTGTTTCGTTTCGTTCGGTCAGTGAAAACGCTGGAGGCCCACCTATCCTGCCCTTCCCCCTCTCCTTTCCTCTATTCTCCCCCACCCCTTTCCCATCCCCAAACACAGACTGGCAACGCACTTGCGACACCCCCGGGTGTTGCTAGTGTCTATGGACGGTGGTGATCACTTAACATCAGGTGCCCCGCCTGTTCGTTTACCACCTATGATATATAAAAAAATTGCCAATACTAATCGGTTGGTTGGTTGATGGTGAAGGAAAACATCATGAGGAAACCTGAACCTGAAAAATATTCTTGTAGTACAACAATATTTGGAAATACACCATGGGCTGCCGTCCTTTCCTTCAGGAAAGGGTCTGTATTCCTATATTAGGTATCTTACAAACTGATGGGATGATGTTGGTAGCGATTCAGTAAGGAACAGCCACCACCACCTACTTAATGACTACTTGATTACTGATTCTTATCGGGCCACAATAGCGCGTATTACACCTGGTGCATAAATTGTTAATACATTGTAATGTAAATGATACTGTTGAATGGGATTATAAATACAAAATGGATGATTAGGAATGGTCACTAATAGAAATGAGACAACATTTGCAACATATTACCAATATAAATAAACATATTATGTAAAAAGTTGTGTGTATTTCACATACGGTAGAAGTGAAACTTAGTATTCTGATTAAATTTTTTTTTTGAACTGACTACTAGCAAGGTCTTAACAGCTTCACCGGACTACTAAGGCCAGCGCTTAAGGCACTCAGCCAATTTTATTTTGACAACTAGCTCAAGGGTGCGCAGCACACCTCGGCTTGGGCTGTTGCCTGATACATGCAATTCGCGACCTATCTCAGCTTACCTAAGCTAATCTAGCTATTCATACATATATGAGTCGTTGAAACATATATGTGTACCAAGTATACATACCTCAACAACTCTTTTATATATTTCGTATCGGATAATTTTTTAAACACTTTCAGTTTGATAAGGGAAAAATATAAAACCCTTCCAATTGCATGTGTAAGCGTGTATGCGTTCACGTGTGTGGAGGTGATATGTGTTTTTAAAAGAATGAGGTGAATAAACTATGGAGGTGGTAAACATTAGTTTTCGACATTATATCGTAACATTTTAATATATATTAACAATACACATCACAGATTAATTATTAAAAGTTAGCTATTGGCACTACGATACAACAGAACGTTTGACGTTTCTCTCTCTCTTTGTGTATATTTCGAGTAGGTGCACTAAGAACATAATATCTCAGTCTCTCACAGCCTAAAACATATGTATACATTTATAGCTATCTCTTTTCCGCTACTCTAGTAATTGCTAAGGCTTAGAGTTAAGATCAAAGTCGGAGAGCGATTTATTGACTGATTTCACTATTAACATTTACTTTAAAAATTTATTAAATTCAGGGCACAACAGCCATAGTGATGTCAAGAGTGAAAGACGTACCATCAAAAGGGAAGTTACAGGATGAAGCAGCCAGGATTGGATACCGTGGGAGGGGTGGTAAATCCTATTTGTATCAGGGTCATCAATGGATGCCGGTTCCTGAAGCTGACGATCACAAGTTTTGGACTCCACCTTCGCGGAAACGACGGTTTATGTATGAGTAGCTAATACCAGTTTTCCTGCGCTTACCCATCATATCGCTTGCCTCACTACGCCACGCTAGGGAAACGACATAGCCGAAGACAAGTGTTAATTTTTTTTTAACTAATAGCTTTATATTAAATGAAGATATCATGTTATTTTTTTATATAAGGATTAAGTGTCTAAGATGTAAAAGTATAAAAAAAGGCGTGAAACTTCGTAATGTGGAAATGAAAATAGGAAGGGGTAGAAATAGATTTTTAGTGTAAATCATATTGTTTCTTTAAGACAAATTTTATTAACATTGCTTAAGAAATCAGAGAGAAAAACTAGAAAAGTAAGTTTTAATCTGAGTAGTAGTTGGTAATCATTAGAATTTATAACTTAAGATTATAACTATCATTACATAGTATAAAACAAAGTCCCCTACCGCGTCTGTCTGTCTGTCTGTTCGCAATAAATTCAAAAACTACTGAACGGATTTTCATGCGGTATACGCCAGTGGATAAAGTGATTCATGAGGAAGGTTTTGGTATATAATTTGTCAAGGATTTTTTTTTTATAATCAGGGCGAGACAACGCCTGCCGGGTCCGCTAGTATATTATAAAAAATTTCTTCGCCGCGTCTGTCTGTCTGTCTGTTCGCGTTCACTCAAAAACTACTGAACGGATTTTCACCAATAAATAAAGTGATTCATGAGGAACATTTAGGTGTATAATTTGTCAACGTTTTTTTCATTATCAGGGCGGGTCAACGTTCGCCTTAACTAGTTGATAAATAATATCAAGAGTCAACGTTTGCTAAACTTCCAAATATATGCTATTAATATATTTCGGTTATTAACAAAGTTCCTGTGCAATTTCGACAGCGACAGTTATGGTAATTTTCAATTGATTTCTAGTCAACATATTAATCGATCGAACAACCACAGGCGAAGGCACCCTTGAGCTAGTTGTCAAAATAAAATCGGCTGAGTGCCTTAAGCGCTCGCCTTAGTAGTCGGGTGAAGCTGTTGACCTTGCTTGGTCAGTTCGAAAAAAAAACCACAGGCGAAGCTTAGGAAAGTTTGTTGAAAAACTTCCGTCTGACATTTACTTTCTTAGATATTTTTATAACAACGTGAATTATGACTTATTGCGAAAATTTGTATAACATTCATCGAATCTATTACACTTACATTGTCGAATTGTTAACAATTCTATATACGTTGAGTAATCCAGGTACTTATGCTATGTTTTAAATAAATAACTTATCTTCTTACGTCACAGCGGATTACCAAAGAGTTTTAAGTGATATGTTTTTAGAATAATGGTATTTAGACTTCATTATCTACCTGCTTTTATTCTGATAATTCGGAATATTGTTGAGAAGTTTAATAAATATATGAAATTTATAGAGTACAGTTATTTTCAACGTCGTTAAATTAAACTTTATTTAGTTAAATATAAGTTGCATATTTACTTATATTTCCCTTTTTTTATATACCATAGGAGGCAAACGAACTGTTGGGTCACCTGATGTTAAGTGATCCCCACCGTCCTTAAACACTAGCAACACCAGGGGAGTTGCAAGCGCGTTGCCAGTCTTTGTATGAGGGAAGGGGGGAAAGGGAAGTGGCCACCGGCGCTATCACTGACCGAACGAAACGCAACAATGCAAGCACCGTTACTTCACATCGGTTTTCTGTGGGTCGGGTGGTACTACCCCGGACGAGCCGACCCATTGATGCTAAAACCAGTAATAGGTTCAGCGTGGCTCTACCACCAACATCATACTTCAAAATCTTATATATCCACTAAGATAGACAAAAGTCACAAGACAGAAGCTAATATTGATTTTATATATAAAAAATTATTTTATTCAAATGTTTACTTACTCAAGATCATAGTTAACGGAAATAATAAATCTAAAATATTTCTAGAAACGGTATCCAAGATATTTATTTATATGATTAATATTGACGTGTGGAGGGAAACTTGGTTTAAGTAATTTGTTCAAACGAACCTTAATTACGAATGTAAATATTTAATTCTATTGTACAAGAGCCGAGCTCCGGGGCGTTCTTAACAATTACGGGATAATTACGCTTGCTCCTGGAAATGGACGTTATGTTGAATTCTTGAGTATGAGGAAATAACGCTAAGACTTTTATAAAACGCTAGTTTTTGTGCGTGACTTTGCCCACTGTAATGTAGATTTGTCCTACATCTCGGGAACAATATATTTTTTCTACATGAAAGGTATTATATCTTTTTCGGTACCGCTGAAACGTATACCTATGTAGATTCCCTATATTCTCGTCTAATCTACATTAATATTATATAGTTTGTTAGTTTCGATGTTCAAGGGTAATCGTTCGTGCTACTGATCCGATTTTAAAAATTCTGTCACTGTTAGAAAGGTAAATCATCCCTGAGTGCTATACCTTTTGTTTTGGTCAATAGATATTTTATATAATTAAAAACAATTAACATAATTAAAGTCGGAAAACGTCTATTCGACGTGCGCTACTTGAAAGGTTAGAAAAAAAGGAATAAAATCGATTGCAAAAATATTAATTACTTTACAAAATAATCTGAACCCCATGTATCCGCATTTAATGTTTCAGCCAAAAAGATGGTTTTTATGGTAAAAGTAAAATAAATTCTACAAGATTCGTTTGGAAACACTTATCACGTAGGTATGCTTCAACATTTTTTATAAAGATAAACACCTAAATTAAAACGATAATTTTGTAGGGATATAGTTTACTTTTTACAGCATGTTAATTGATGGAGTTGGTGGCACAGACGAAGTTGCACGGCTTATCTAGTTGCAATATAAAAGTAATAAATATTTTAAAAATATAATCTAGCGCTTCATAGTAGCGAGATGTCGTAAAACACTTAGATGTATTCTCCTTTAGAAGTTTCGTGGTACGTAATTATTAAAACTTCTTTGTATATAAGTTTACTCGTAGTTATAAGGTACCTCCATGTGTCCGTAGTCCAGCAAAGCTGCGAAGGCCCATCAAATCAATAGCGTAGTCAAATCGAAAAAAAAACCATGTGTCACTACGCCTGTCTGTTATCTACAACGAATTTATTTGAGATGTTTGCAGAGAGTTTTAAATTATTCCAGATGTTAGTGTTCGGTAATAACCCACCTCTGTGTAGAGGTGTAGAGAGGAACATTATCCTACCTATTATTAAACTCAAATAATTTTATTTATAGATGAAATTCATAATAATTGTAAAAATATTACATCAATACTGGGCCAATTAACATTTTGTCATTTACTAGATTAAATAACAACAATTTATTCATAATATATTCTTTCCTGTTAATAGGATTATCGACCTTCTTTCTCAAATCTTAAACATTACTATGCGAATTTGCTCCACGAGTTTTCAACGCTACACAATGTAACGCTCCATGAGCCCTTCAAAAAGCGATTAATTGCTTCAAAATGGGGTTATTTAGTTAACTTTACAACGACTTTTACTATCTAGACTGTTTTAATGGCTAGGAAGCGGCACACGGCAAAGAAAGAAGCCTTCCATTCCGGCATTACACATGTTGCGTTAACCCGTCTGGTTGGGAAATAAATTATATAAGTTATGGGGTAATTTTTTTTGTGATGCCAAGCCCAAGCTTCTATCCAGTTACATCGATGTAGCCGTGGATTTTCTCTAGTAATATAATCGAATGTTTTGTCTGTATATACGAGATGTGCAGGTGTTTTATTTAGCGTTTTATAATAACTACTCCGCAGTTTTACAAATTTTTGAGATTAAGAGTCGGGATATTAAAGATAAACCTTGTTTATGTTAGTATTGAGTGAGTCCTTAGAGTAATTTTTGTGGTTGAACTTTTAATTCTCGCGTTCGCAAGCGGAACCACGGGGCAACTGATGTTTCATTCTGAAGATAGAATGAGCGTTGATATTTCGAATCAGTGGTCATATTTAGTTGACAGTTTGTTGAAAATTGGAAAAAAAATTAAAGTGTTTTCGACAGATGCCAAAGCTATGTCATTAGGAATCTTTAATAATCGGTTCTATATAATAACGAATATTCTCCTTTTTACAGATTATCAAGTATCGTTTGTGAAAGCTATCGTGCTAGCTAAAGAGTTGGGAAGTATCGGTATTTTTAAAACCAAATAAAAAAACAAGTCATTTTACCAGAAACAAATAATGGTCAAAAATGATCTCGAATTTTTTTACTATAATCACAACCAATCCTAACTATTCATGATTATTATTGCTATAATAAAGTGGGTAATAATTTAAATTAACAATTCATCTTTTAATGATTAAAACTTCCCAGGGAGTTCTGGTGACTAGCGATAATACTCAGCGGATAGCTTCTTCGGAAACCGCGTCATTATACGAAGGTTCGAGTGAATACGAAATAAGCTGCAGCTTCCAATGTAGGAAAATTTTTTGATGACCATAGCGTAGTGTTAGGTATTCTTTAAGCTTACTTGGTTAAGTATCAAGTAAAATCTCGCCAAGCATCTATGGGTGTGTTCCGGCAGCAGCATTTGAGTCCCAATTTTCCACTACGTTTAGCGTGTTTACAAACTCAGATAACAATGTAACGTGAAGAGGCATTTACGCAGGCCGGCATGACAACAACGACGGACGGAGGTTTATCTCTCGGTGGTCGCCATTGTTTTTGGATCGTAATGTGCTTACCATCGGGCACAGTGCAGTCACTTATCTGTCCTACAATAAAAAAAGGAATTAATGTAAAATAAAAGCTCTGATTGCAGTAAACTCCACTACTTTTACCATTATATTTGGTGTCAACCATCATTGAAGAATTTCACAACCGAACACTCTGTACATGATTAAAACCTTGTTAATAATTTTAAAACCATTACGCTATACGAAACGAAGTTTTCCCATAAAAATTGGCACGCGTCCTACTATTCGGTCACGCCTTGGTTATAATCGAGGTATGAATACCATACCAATTCTATGACGGATCAAAGTGAATTACACTCTATTATTTAAACATAGAGTCCTTTTTATATTACACACAAATAAACGTATTTAGGGAACAAATCAGCATGAAATAGATAAATAAGATTTAATACGGCTATACGGAATCGTTGATAAATATATATTTGGGAGGCGTGTTAGACGCGTGTCTCTGATTAAAGTTTCCCGTGACTGCTGTAATTACAGTTAGGGCGTAATTCCCAACTATTTAGACTGGAGATATACGAATAAATTACTATGAAACTTATATTCTCCTAGTATATTGTGTTAATCTCTTAAATGTAACTTTTTTAAATCACTAATCACGCTTATAATAAAAGGTTATTAAGACTCTTAAATAAGCTTTTTTTTTATTGTAGCACGGCAAAATTACTGCACTGTGCCTGATGGTAAGCACAGTACAATCCAAAAACAACGGCGACCACCGAGTGACACACTATCCATCGCCGGTCGCCGCTGTCATGCCGGCCTGCGAAAAGCTGGATATGCACAGGCTGATCCCGAAACGCGACCCGACGAAGCGAATCACTATGACGGACTTTTTCACCATATACATGGTGGTTGCGACCCAGTCAGGCTGTAAAACCCTACCACCCCGCTTTCGCCATTGTCTCGTTCGTTATTCGGCTGGGTGCACCACGTGCAGGTGAGGTTGGCTTGGATGTCTTAAGTTTTAGATGTTATTCGACACCCCTTACACCCCAGCAGTATAGCAGAAATTGTTAATTATTAGCATCAGAATGCTATTTTTTTCTACATAAAATGTGTATTATTTCTTTAGCCTTCTTTGTAGATAGGATAACTTAGTATATAGAGGTAACGATGTTGTTAATTTGTTAAGCCTTTGTTATGACTGATTACTGCCTGAACTTCCAATTACCTAGGGTACTAAAAATCGGAGCAGGTTGGAAATGTTATTTACGTTAACAATTATATTTAAAAGAAGATTAGAAATGAATTATAAATTACATATTCCCATATTTATATTTTTATAGAATTCGCTTTTCTCTTAATACAAATCTCGAATCAATATTTCTTAAACGATTTTTAAATCAGTAGATGATGCTAAAGGCTAAATTTCAAGCACTAAATTTCTGACTAAAATTCTGAATAAAAATATTAAATTTCAGTTAACGTTATTATGTAATTCTGATTAAGGGAACTATTTTCCTTTCAATAATATTCTTTATAAACTGAATATTTTTTTTCGTAAATATTATATATCTTTGTTATTTATAATAGCGTAATTTTTTTTACCACGTATTTCTATTTTGTATTGCTTGTGAAACTAAGCTTGAAGATTATAACCATAATTGCAGAGATAGTGGAGACCTGTTATTGTTATCGTGTCTCGAGGTCTTAGATGTTATTCGACACCCCTTACACCCCAGCAGTATAGCAGGAATTGTTAATTATTAGCATCAGAATGCTATTTTTTTTCTAGATAAAATGTGTATTATTTCCTTAGCCTTCTTTGTAGATAGGATAACCTAGTATATAGAGGTAACGATTTTGTTCATTTATTAAGCCTTTGTTATGACTGATCACTACCTGAACTTCCAATTACCTAGGGTACTAAAAATCGGAGCAGGTTGGAAATGTTATTTACCTTATCAATTATATTTAAAGGAAGATTAGAAATGAATTATAAGTTACATATTCCCATATTTACATTTTTATAGAATTCGCTTTTCTCTTAATGCAAATCTCGAATCAATATTTCTTAAACGATTTTTAAATCAGTAGATGATGCTAAAAGCTAAATTTCAAGCACTAAATTTCTGATTAAAATTCTGAATAAAAATATTAAATTTCAGTTAACGTTATTATGTAATTCTGATTAAGGGAACTATGTTCCTTTCAATAATATTCTTTATAAACTGAATAATTTTTTTCGTAAATATTATATATTTTTGTTATTTATAATAGCGTATTTTTTTTTTACCACGTATTTCTATTTTGTATTGCTTGTGAAACTAAACTTGAAGATTATAACCATAATTGCAGAGATAGTGGAGACCTGTTATTGTTATCGACTTTAATCAATTTTTTAAATAAAAAATAGTTTGTACTGTAAATCATACTATAAATTTTTAACATAAAATAACTATTTAAGCTATTCAAAGGAATCCAACAAGCTATATAATTATATAAAAGTTTTTATCTAATGAGATCGTTAACACCTCGCTGGAACTTAACTCAATATTTATTACACACATCAGATTGACATCGAACTTACGGACATATTTAAAAATAGATTCCCTCAAAAAAATTCCATCGAGTGTGTATAAGAGATGGAACATCCACACAAACACGTCCAACAAAGCGGCGCTTTATAAAATAATTATTAACAGAAAAACTACAAAAAACCTCACGAAATTAGTTCCCGATGACAGTCCAAAAATATATGTATTTTTTTTTTCTAAAAGTTATATTATAAAAAATGGGTGTTGTAGCGCCACGGCCAACGCGCGGGCCTTTTTGTCGCAGCAGGGTCTCTTGCTCTCTCAGTTGATACTAAATTTCCGTGTGGCATATTTATTCGGTCCCAAGATTATTTTCTACTAGAGTTTTATGATAATCGGGGCCCTATAAAGGCTAATGAATTACTCGAAGTCGCTCCGTTGCCGCGTTGCGGTGATGCCGCTGTGTTAGTTGCGATGATTTTTTTCACTTTGAATTCCGTTTTTTATACTATACTAGCTGTTCCCACGACATCGTCCGACAGACAAACAATGACTAATAAAGTTATCTATTATTAGCTCTAATTACTACCTACTTTTATAACTTATACGGTTTTGCACTGGATACCGTTGTCGGAACTGGACCATTGAAATGGGACTACAGGGGAAGTACCAGTTTTCAAATAAAAAAAGAATAAGCAAAATCGGTTCACCCTGTCCAAACTTATGAGGTAACAAACCTAAAAAAAATACAGTCGAATTAAGAACCTCCTCCTTTTTTTTAAGTCGGTTAAAAATTGTTTTTTTTTTAAGTTATAAACTGTTTTAAGTGAGTCTATATAGACTTGAGGTTAACTGTCGGTAGATATGTATTGTTTTGATTTGTTAACATTATAAATTATTATTACCATCCCATAAATACTTTATTTTACGTCTTTTTGTTATCTTGTTTGATTATGTAACAGATGTATAGATAATTAATGTTAAAGCTTTTTAAAATGAGCTATATTCATTTAATTAAAACGTTATCAATAGCATTTAATGTCTTTTTTAAGCTAAGCTAAGCTTTTTTTAAATGTAGCACGGCAAACTGATGCCTGATGCCCGATGGTAAGCACAGTACAATCCAAAAACAATGACGACCACCGAGAGAGAAACTATCCATCGCCGGTCACCGCTGTCATGCCGGCCTGCGAAAACCTGGATATGCATAGGCTGATCCCGAAACGCGACCCACAGAAGCTAATCACTATGACGGGCTTTTTCGTTGAGCTAGTTGTCAAATAAAATCGGCTGAGTGCCTTAAGCGCGCTCGCCTTAGTAGTCCGGTGAAGCTGTTAAGACTTACTAGGTCAATAGCATAGTCAGTTCGAAAAAAAAGGTTGGCTTGGGTATCTTATGATGTTTTTGGACACCCCGTACACCCCATAAAATCTTTATATTGTTACGGTAACCTTGTCAATAGTCTGCAGCATATTTTGACGTGATAACGTCTTATAAATCGATGAACGCTAGTTGCAGGAACGAAAAAGCACGACTCATTGTCACGTTCTACCTAAGCCGAGCGTGCAAGCGAGAGCGCGGAACAAGCAATAGAAAGGCGCGATCGGCCGAAGCGTTCGGCTTGTGACGCACCTATCTATATATAGAATAATTCAAGTCAATTTATAAAAATAGTAGTCCGGTGAAGCTGTGAAGACCCTGCCAGGTCAATAGCGTAGTCAGTTCGAGAAAAAAAAAATCGCCCGTAAACCGACTTTTCAGACAATTTTTTTTCCAATTAATAGCAGATACTGTTGATTCTGCCTTTTTTAAAGACGTTATAACTATACTGGTTATACCAACTCAAATGGTTCGAACATGTATACGTTTGTGTCCAGACGGGAAAAAATTAAATGCGAGTTGCGGGTCAAACGACGCGATACTACAATCAATCATACACGGGCGTCAGTCTCCATGATAAATAGTTCCTCTTCACCCCGAGGGCCGGACAAGACGATAATTACCAACTGAACCCAACGAATTACTAATGACGTCCTCAGTGGAGCAGCGATCAGGTGCCAATTCGGTATTTCGATTGTTTTCTACGTTCTCAAAAGAGTTTTACTGATTTTTAAAACGATATCTATCAAATATTATATATACTAGCTGTGCCCACGACCTTGTCCACGTAGAACCTTATGTAAAAAAAATAGTCATTAATGAAGTTTTCGGGGGCGCGTTCATATAATATATGCGTAATAAATTGAACACTGATTTTGCAATCGAATCGAGACTTTTAATTATGGACTTGTATCTTGAGGAAAATTATATATCCCTCTGTCTGTCTCTGTCGTTCGCCTTCAAATAGGCCAAAGAGAATATCAATGGCCAGTTCGCAAAGACATCTGGATGTATTAAGTCCATTTACTTATCTACATACTTTTCTCTCGTACTTAAATCGCGTCGTTATTAAAAATACAATACCTTTTGACAAAGTGAACCGATTTTAATGAAAAGAAGTCTAAATATTGCTCAAGGGTATGCTTTATGATTGGTGAGGTATTATCGTAAACGCAGTACTTTAATAGTGATGCGTAGACACGTTTGTTTAGACAAACAAACAGACAAACAGGCAGATATCTCTAAAAATGATTGAAATGTATTATATTACTTATTTCTAGACATCTGCAACATAATGTTTTTTCAAAAATTAAAAAAGTTTAAACACATTAAACTTATATTCTTATTACTTATTCTAGCCATAAATAAATACTGTTACAATTAAAAACAAAACAAACAAAATATTACATTTGAATTTGATATCTGTCATTTTTATATGATTATTCATTGAGTTTTCTCATTTTAATTTTAATATTAAAATGGAGTGGGGCGATAAAGAGAACCGAATCGCTGTGGTTGCATTACACAAAGTAGATATGGAGCCAAATGCAATATTTAAAACTGTCAGTACGCTTGGTATTAGTAAAATGTTCGCGTACCGGGCTATTAATAGGTACAATGAGACCTCCTCTGTTTGTGACAGAAAAGGATCAGGCCGTCCACGTAGTGTTCGTACGAAAAAGGTGGTCAAAGCAGTAAGGGAAAGAATTCGAAGAAATCCTGTCCGAAAGCAAAAGATTTTATCTCGGGAGATGATGATAGCACCTAGAACCATGTCGCATATTTTAATAGATGACTTATGACTTGCAGCCTATAAGAGACGTACCGGTAATTTCTTAACTGATAATTTAAAAAAGCATAGGGTGGTAGAATCGAAACAACTACTGAAGCGGTACGCAAAGGGCGGTTACAGACAAAAAATTGTTTACGGATGAGTAAATTTTTACAATTGAGCAACATTTTAACAAACAAAATGACCGTATTTATGCTCAAAGCTCTAAGGAAGCTTCCCAATTAGTCGACAGAGTGCAACGTCGGCACCATCCGACTTCAGTGATGGGGTGGTAGGGTATTAGCTATGAAGGAGTGACTAAGCCATACTTTTGTGAGAAAGGTATCAAATCATCGGCACAAGTGTATCAAGATACCATTCTTGAGAAGGTAGTGAAGCCCCTTAACAACAACATGTTCAATAACCAAGAATGATCCTTCCAGCAAGACTCGGCGCCGGGTCATAAAGCTCGGTCTACGCAGTCTTGGTTGGAAACGAACGTTTCGGACTTCATCAGAACTGAAGACTGGCCGTCGTCTAGTCCCGATCTTAATCCGCTGGATTATAATTTATGGTCAGTTTTAAAGAGTACGGCTTGCTCTAAACACCCTGATAATTTGGAGTCCCTAAAACAATCCGTACGATTGGCAGTGAAGAATTTTCCCATGGGAAGAGTGCGTACTTCTATTGATAACTGGCCTCAACGTTTAAAGGACTGTATTGCAGCCAATGGATACCACTTCGAAAATGCTTTTTATATTTTAAATTGTTTTATATTTATGTATTAAACTAACACACTGTAAAAGTAATAAATGTTATTTGCAATAGAAAAAAAATATTTTTCTTTGTTTCAGTATTTATGGCAAGACTAGGTATAGTATAGAAGATTATGGACATACTAGCTCAGTGGTCAGCAAAGTTGTCATCTAAAAGAGCTAAGCAAATACCAACATGTAATTTATTCAAAGAGCCTTTTTTTAAACTTAAGCTCTGCTTTACTAGTAACATCTTTATGGAAATAACTAGAACTATAAGTTCACTTTAATTATTAAGTAACACAATTTTAATCATTTATATAACATGTGACATTTTTTTAAGATTTCCAGTTTTTATACACCGAGAAAGATGGTCAAATTATGCCATCCATATTAATATGTACGAAATTTGAAGATCTTGAAAAATAACGATATATATTAATTAGGAACGGCTATAGTTGGATTTAGCTCAGTTTGAAATGTAAATGTATTATTGAATGATAATATGGTGCAAAATGCTAGAAACAATAAACTTAAGTTTAAAACTAAACTACACCTCCCGGAACACACCTATAGATGATTGGCGACAGTTTATTTACTCGAGGGGCGTAACTACCGAGATAAGCATTAAAAATGCCCTACCACCATGTGTTTTCCTCCATCGTAAACTCCGGTTCATGCACAAGGATTCAATCCTGCGTCGTTCGACACGGTGTCCGAACACTGTAAGGTCTGAGCTATCATCGTTTCAATGTTATTTATTTATGTATATATAGAGTAACAACACCATTAATATTGTTTGTTAAAGTTTTATTGGAACTATTTAATTATGAATATTGTGTACGTATACACCCATTTCGGTACCTAAATTCGTATATTACTGAAACTATATAACTCAATTTAGTAAAAAATTCTGGGAATGTTAGCAATATTACGGCATTTTTATGACTTCGTTGTACATGCGATCATAGAAGTGATTTGTATAATGTTAAAAAGTGTAATTTTCCATGTTTCTTTATACCTTTATACCCATTATAGACAATATATTTAGTAAAAAATTCTGGGAATGTTAGCAATATTACGGCATTTTTATGACTTCGTTGTACATGCGAACATAGAAGTGGTTTGTATAATGTTAAAAAGTGTAATGTTATATTTTCCATGTTTCTTTATACCTTTATACCCATTATAGAGAATATTTTATTTTTTTATACTTTACTAGTAGGCCCGACTGACGTTGTCCTACCTTGATAATAAAAACATCCTAAAATTCAACCGCAACGTCACCTATCGGATACAATTGTGAATCTAAACCATTCTTGAATCCACCAGAATACTAGCAGTTTTTTTAACAAAATCTGTGTAGCCGTTTGGGATGTGTTCAGTCACATATACACAGACAAAATACATAGATAGATTTTTAGCCTTTGACCGCATCTCAGCGGATGTTAAACCTAGAAAGTGACTGGTACTCAAATGCAGGTACTGGAACATACTAATAGGTGCTTAGTGACAGATTTTCAAATTGAGGATGGTAGCTAGCAGGCGGTGATCTTAGAAAACACCCTACTACCATGCTATGTTTTCAACACTATTTGAACCCACGTCAATCGAAGCTGTGTCTGAAGATGCTATCAACTAAGCTAACGTTGCTTCAATTATTAAGTTAATCTATTAATTATTTGATTTTTTGAAATTATACTTCTTTTGACGAGTTATCAAAATGATGAGAGTAATTTTTTACGATGCGCGCGCACACCTTCACGAACATCCCGACCCCTTGAAGTTATTACGATGCGCGCGCACACCGTCACGAAAAACCGACACCCTGAAGTTAGCTACAGTCAACTTTTTCTATTGTTAGTGTCGTTTTTTCTACAAACGTAGAAAGATAAAATTTTTGAAAATATTTTTACCTTGTTACGCCAAAGAAGTAAAACTTCTAACGCGTGTACATAAGTACACACACACTTGTTTTTTTGGTTTATTTCCTTTTTATTACATTGATACTGTTTACTACCGCATACCTATTTTGTTAATTATAAATAAAACAATTGTTTTTTTTTTTCAACTAAATCGTAAACTACAACAATTTATTTTACAAATACATTCATTAGACCTGATAGATTTGTCTTAAATTTCTTGTCATGAATTTAAAAGGCTAAAGCGTTTTTTGTTTCTCAGTACATCTTTATAGGGAGAATGGCGACCCCTAAGCCAAGGGACTGGACCCCAGCAGGCGTGAGCATCAGAAAAACAAGTCGCGACCCGCACGCAGTGAATAGCAAAAATTTAAATTTCACGCAACTAAACAACACGCGGATGGTACCAGTCTATTAAAGTGTGGTACAAAACACAGGCGAATAAATAGATAAAAAATCAACTGCTTATTCTTTTCTGGGATTGTTTTATTAGTCAGAGGGAAGCATTAGGAACATAAGTCATAAGAAGGATAGAAAATTTTTATATATAAACCAGAAACAAAAAGTTAAACCGACTTCAAAATCATCTACTGTAGAACAATGTACTAAAACGACATTGAACATAGTGACCTACCTAGTATTAGATTGTCATAAACGTATAAATTTCTCAATTACTGTATGCTATTTTGAGGAGTTCTCTGGCGTGTCTTCGAAGTTCCAAGGTTCAATGCTTGTCATAAACCTCAAAAACGCCCACGTAATTAATGGAGCACCCCAAATCTCTCACCCGCCTCTTTCATAGTCCAACACTTAGATCCATACAGCACGTTATGTCATGTCAGTTTAAATATATTTATTATGGAAACTAAATCATGTTTAAGCCTTAATTACAGTATATAGCTTTTTTTCACTCTTTCATGTAAGTATAAGTACGACTTACTAGATTAGTTAATGTTTATAATTACTACTTCCTATTGTAGGTACATAACGTAAAATTAAAAAGTTACAGCTTAACAAATGAGCTATTTAACATAAAGAAAGTCTGTAAAATTGGTTTATTGACGATAATTTTACGCGACATAACGACTCGGACGCGTCGGCCGAAAGATTGTAAGAGATATAAGTGCGTTGCAAGTTGAACGCTTAGTCCGATCGCGCCTCTCTCTATCCCTTGTTCCGCACTCTCGCTTGCACGCTGGGCTCAGGCGGAACATGACAATGAGTCATGATTTTTCGTGCGTGCAGCCAGCGTTCATTGATTTATGAGATGTTATCACGTCAAAAATCATATAAGATTATAAGTAAGAAGCTTTTTATGGTTAATATAAAAATATTACTATTATATTTTGCTTCTACAAATGATTTTGTAACGTTCAAAGCCATGACTGTAGTTTTACATTGGTCATGTTTTCATTATTTGTTTATTCCCAGAATTATATTTGTAATAAAACCTCGCCCTCTTATATCTTAGACCATACCCGGTATAATTTCGTTCGATGGTCTGTTGCAACTTAATGTATACGAGGGGTCCGTTAAGCCATTGTTTTGGGAACCCACAACTCTTGATTTCGTTACTAGTTAATTGGCTAATACTGACTAATCGAGAACGATACTTTTTGTCATGAATAATATAATAATTTTTTTTTGTAAATATAACAAATATAAAGGGAGTTAGAAATACATAAGTTAAATTTTTACGGCCATATAAAAATTTCTCAATTCCAAGAATTAATAATAATTGGTAAGTTATTCAATATAACAAGCATGATTAAAATTTATTACTAAAAATTAAAAAAAATGGTAGGGAATTTAACACTCCAACTATTCCTTCCTGGTCCAAGACCCAGAGGCAGGCCCAAAACAAATTGGAGGGGTGTAGTTCTGAAGGACATGAACGAGTGCAAAGTTACCGAAGACGATGTCAAGGACAGAGCGAAGTGGAGAAGTAAAATACAGAAGGCTGACCCCACCACCATGTGGGACAAATAGTCAGGAAGAGAGAGAGAGGGTGGTTAAGCGGCATCGGATTTTTTTTCCTTAATATTTTTAAGTCGTGAACTAACGATTTGAATGCTAGCTACCCAAGTCAATAAAGCTAACTTGGTAAATAACAGACACTCTAATGTCTGGGTAAATAAGCTCAAAATCTACCGATCTATTGCGTTACTCCTTTTTTTTCTATTGTAGCTCGGCAAAATGACTGCAGTGTGCCTGATGGTAAGCACAGTACAATCCAAAAACAATGGCGACCACTGAGTGACACTCTATCCATCGCCGGTCGCCGTTGTCATGCCGGCCTGCAAAAAGCCGGATATGCACAGGCTGATCCCGAAACGCGACCCGTAGAAGCGAATCACTATGACGGGCTTTTTCACCATATACATGGTGGTTGCGACCCAGTCAGGCTGTAAAACCCTACCACCACGGTTTCGCCATTGTCTCATTCGTTATTCGGCAGGGTGCACCACGTGCAGGTGAGGTTGGCTTGGATGTCTTAAGTATTAGATGTTATTTGGCACTCCTTACATCCCAAAGGTCTACTCTAAGGTCTAACCTAACGTTTTCAATAAATAGCACTAGGCTAATAGGTAATTGCAAGATTTTTAAGACCTGCCCGGCTCTTGCTTCAATACCAAGACCAGGAGTATTGTCGTAAGAACAAGAACAAGATCAAGACTAGTCTCGTCTTGGTCTCGTCTTGGTATTGCATTTGGGCAACGCTAATAAAATGTATATAATTATTGCTCGCAGTACCAATATATTTGAAAACCAAACTAACAATCATTTCAATTTACAAATCATGATATTTAAATAATTCAGGCTATAAATGATTTAAATATTGAAAAAAGAACACAGTTATTCCATTGTTTTGTGTTTTCACTTCTGTCGTCCTTTATTTTGTCTTCAACTTTTTTTGTACAAACTCTACAAGCTGGTTGTAGCGTGAACAACAGCATAAATGAGATTAGTAAGTAAGCATTATTTAGTACTTAAACACAGATCAATCAGGATAGATCGGATATGGTGTGTAACGGTAGGATTTATGGCACACGAGTGTCACGTGTCGGCGCATACGCAATGTTCGCACAACGCGCCGAATTTGATTGAACTGTGATCGCTGCTCAAAGATTATGCAAACTATGGAATATTTATTCTTTGCTGCAAAACATTTTCGAAATCATATTAGCCGTAATTTATGTTTCTGTATCTTTGAGTAAATTTTAGTATAACATATAAAACTTTGAGGTAAGATAAATTGTAGTATGCATAATTTAGGGTGGCTCATTTCCGCAAAATTTTTTTTCGTTGCTCTTGCAAAATATTAATCTACATATAGAAAAAAAAATTCTCACCAAGTTTGAGCTCTTAATATTAATTTTAAGTACTTACAATTGAAATTTAAAGTTTTAAAAAAATCTTTTTTTTTTCAAATTTCTAATGGTTTTACAATATTGCAAATCGGTTTGATGAAACTTGCGGGGAATTTCACGCTCTTCAAAATAGTCTTTGTGTTTTTTTGTGTAACTCGCACTGGTTCACCAGTAGGAGTCGTCAAAGTACAGTTTTTGAAAAAAATAATATTTTCTCTTAATTTTTCGAGCAAACCGCTAAAAGTAGGAAGAAAAAAGAATTGACTCATAAAAAAAAAGTTATCCGACCAATGTGTAATGAATTTACATCCATTTTTATACCAGAAAAATGTAAGAAATTGATATATGTCAAATATTATTTTATAAAAGGTAAAATGAACATTTTATAACCACAATTTTGACTGTGAAAAGAGTAACGACTCTGTGTTAAGTGCATATATTTTATACTCTTTGGAAAAAAAACCGACTGTGCAAAAATGGCATACATGGTTGGGGCAGATCAAATCGATGTTATTTCTGATAAATTAAAGCTCCGTGGAAAAATTAGTATATTATTTGGGTGTATGTTTATAATAGTATGATAATAGAGAAGTTGGAAGATATTGGGCGACAAATTTTCCACCTAAAGGTAAGTCAGGTGGTTTAGTAAAAGCCGTGGTTCCGTCTACGAAACCTTTACGCATTCGCGCGGATTTAAACCGACATCAATTGACGCGGTGTCCGAACGCTTTGAACACAGAACCATACTATTCTTCTATTCTTAAATGATGCCTGGAATCCAAGCTACAAAGAGGCATGTATTTTTTTCTAGATCTATTTTTGCCTAGTTATTATTATTTAGTCCAAAAACACGCTTTATTATACTACACTTTGCATAGAATAATGAATATACAAAAAACTTCACTTTCAAATCTATTCTTATCATTAGTTTTGGTTGAATGACTATCAACATCTACGGCGCATAAAATAACAGAGGACAAAAACCGACTGCTGTACCAACATATCAAGGATATTAAGATAAAAAATTGTTTTAAATTTTAACCTATGATTTTATATATCACATCAAAATGTTTTCTGGCATGAAGAACAATTTATGATATATCCGGTATGTCAGTTTGATATGGGATGACATCTGAGCGACTGAGGATGGTGCAAATTATTTACTAGAGTTTCTACAAACCGTATAAAATTAAGTTTAAATCGCAGCATACATCCTGAAATCGTTACTTAATAGACCTGACTCATGATTTTAGTATATATTATGCTACCACCCACCTCCGGTGCCGCTGCATCACATTCAAGAGACGAGACTACAACACGACCGGAACATTGATATTAGCGCCACCATATTATAAATATACATCGACACTAGCGCCAACATATTAGAGATACACATTGATACTAGCGCCACCATATTAGAGAGACACGTTAACACTAGCGCCACCATATTAAAGATACATAAATAAGAATTATTAATATTATATAAATTTCAATAGGACTTAAATAAGAATGGATATCATTATATAGAATTGAATCATTAGTTTGATCATTATTAATAATAGTATATTCTTTGACTTCATAGTTCGGCCATGAAAGGCAAGATGTCGCTGATCTTCATGTCGAAACAGATTACTAACCATATTAGAAATACATAAATAAGGACAATTATATAAAATTGTTGTATAGCTTAAATAACATTAATTTGTTCATACTTTATTATTTTTGTATTACTTAAATTATTTTGCGGAATTATGTATAAATAGTAATCGCTTGTACTTATATAGATGGGCCTTTAAAAGGTAAGATGTCGGTGATATCTAGGCACTTCTTATATACCAAGTATTGTAAGGCGAAGCTCTGACCAAATCAATAGTGACAGTATCTACGATGTGTTTATTGCCATTCCTGACTGCATCGACTCTATACGTGATTAGAGTAACAATTACGAAAAGAACAATACACTTTTAATTACATCATTGGATTAACATCCATCCACCTGGAATTTAATGGTTACTGCTATATCTCACTGCAAAAACAAAACCTTTGATTTTCCTTGCTCGACGTATACCTAATTAAATCTGAAACATGAAACTGTTAATTATAATACAAAAAACACGACATATCAGTAATTGGAACAACAGAAAAGGTCGGAAGTACAAAGTAACATACGAACAAGTATTTAAGATTGCTTTCCGTAATGTCTTCATCAATGAAATACGCCAATTTTTCGTCCAATTCGTCCAATTCAGCAAATGTGTCTTAAAAAGTAAATAATTTTATTCAGAAGAAGATATAATATTTTACAGTTAACAAGTATTCACAAATCGTATTCAAAAATTTGAACCAACTTAGGTTAATTCTAACAAGCACAATAAATAACATTTTTAATACAGAAAAACTAAAAATCAGGTTATAATAATAATAATAATATCATTTATTTTAGACTCATCGTTACATCCATATTTGTGGGTACAATTACAGGTTTAAAAAATGAGTGTTAGTAATAATAATAAAACAGAAAAATAAATTATAAACAAAAACACAGAACACAGGATAAAACATTAAGTGGTAGGTCCGAGTGGAACCTCCGGACACACACATAATTCCTTATAAGCACACTTTTTTTATTTATTTATAGCTTGATACACATATATGTTTCAACAACTCATATATGTATGAATAGTTAGCTTAGCTTAGGTTAACTCAGATAGGTCGCGAATCCGCTCCATGGCCGTCTACGGGGCACCGTTGTGGGTCGACGCCCTCAGCGCCACCAATATCCGTACGCTGCGAGCTACGCAGCGTACCGTGGCGTTGAGGGTGATACGAGGATACCGCACGGTGTCCTCGGGGGCGGCCATGGTTCTGGCCGGCTCCCTTCCCTGGGAGTTAGAGGCGGAGGTGCTGGCCGCCGTATACGAGCATACGGCGGCTAAAAAACGGACGGGGGAGCCTCTGGCTCCCAGGGAAGTAGAGGTCAAAAGAAGTGAGGAGAGAGAAAGAAGGATGGAGAGGTGGAGGCAGGACCTGGCGGACGCGCAGTACGGTAAATATACTATCGACGCCGTCCGCCCGGTCCTGCGGGATTGGTGTAACCGAGGATGGGGCTCCCTGACGTTCCGTCTAGTGCAGGTGCTGACCGGGCACGGGTGCTTCGGTTGGTACCTGCACCGGATAGCTCGCAGGGAGCCCACCGCCGCATGTCACGAGTGCGGCGCTGAGACGGACACCGCGCAGCACACACTTTCTGAATGTGCTGCGTGGGAGGAGCAACGCCGCACTCTGGCTGCGGCGGTAGGAGAAGAACTCTCGCTGCCGAGCGTGGTTGCGGCCATGCTCGGTAGCGAGGAAGTATGGACAGCAATGGCCTCCTTCTGCGAGGAAGTCGTCTCGCAGAAGGAGGCGGCGGAGAGGGTCCGGGAGGAGAACCCTCAAAGTGACCCTCTCCGCCAACGGAGGACAGGCAGGAGGAGGCGGCAGTTTGACCGCCTCCTCCCAC
>MU159977.1:103156-116221 GCA_015888305.1 Antheraea pernyi
TTAGACAAGTATTGAGTATAAGATTATTATTCATATTATTAACCTCATATACATTGTTGAAATCATAATAATTTACAGATAAAGAGGGAAAGGCTATTCACCTCAGTTATGAAGATAGATTGAAACTAGTAGCTTATACTCAACAAACATTACATGGACCCTTTGACCCAAAATCAGTTCCACCATTAGGTGTATTAGATATGATTGGTAAGGATAGACGGGCTGCATGGCAAGCACTCGGCCAAATGTCACAGGTACAAGCTATGGCTGGTTTTGTACATACATTGGACAGGTAATATTATAAAATATGATTATTTGTTTTTAGCTGGTTTCATTCCTAAACTGTATATTATTAATGGAAATGGACATATTTTTGCATCACATAATAAATTTGATTTATTAAGAATCTTAACTATAACACCTATTTATATAAGCATATGGTGCATTGATTAATACTCCTTTATATGGTTTAAACTAGAATGTGCTTTTTTTGGGAAAAGCAATATAATAACCTAGCTGTTCCCATGACTTTTCTCCGCTTGGAATAGTTACTTTGGGCTAAATCTAACATGCACCAAAAGCTCTAAGAAGAAAAGTACCCTGATTTTGAAACATTCTTCGCTGATGTCTCTCTGCTATTGGTCTTCGCGTGATGATATATGACCTATAGCTTTCATCAATAAATGAGCTATCTAATACTGTAAGATTTTTTTAAATCTAGTAATTCCTGAGATTAGCACATTCAGCTAAACAAATCCTCCAGCTCCTCGGTAAGATTGCTGTTCTTTAATTTTAATATTTATGAATAGTATGATACTTATGGGCACTTTTTATTGTATAATTGTTATGAATTTAATCTCTAGTATTAAAAGAAAAAGTACTAAAGTCTTCAACCAATGCGTGTTGCCAGTGATGACTTACGGCACTGAGACGTGGCCGCTAACTGTGGGCCTCATAAGAAAGCTCAATATCACCCAACGAGCGATGGAAAGAGCAATGCTCGGGGTTTCTCTACGTGATCGAATCAGAAATGAGGAGATCCGTAGGAGAACTAAAGTTGCCGACATAGCTCACCGAATATCACAGTTGAAGTGGAATTGGGCAGGGCACATAGCTCGAAGAACTGATGAGCGATGGGGCAAAAAGTCCTAGAGTGGCGACCACGCACCGAAAGCGCAGCGTGGGACGGCCCCCCACCAGATGGACCGATGACATTATAAAGGTCGCAGGGAGCCGTTGGTTACAGACGGCACAGAGCCGTACGCTGTGGAGAACGTGTGGTGAGGCCTTTGTCCAGCAGTGGACGACTATAGGCTGAGATGATGAATTTAAAAGAGATATTTCACAATATTACGGTACGTTACAAGCTGTATTCGTAAGGAATGAGATAAAAGTGTATGTATAAAGTATTCAAGTAAGGTATGCTAAAAATAAAATGACTAAATTACTCTGGCACTTAAGTTATATGTATATTTATAAGATTTATTAAGATAAAAAGAGCGTACAAGAAAAAACATCGTACCAAATGAATGTATTTTGAGCGTAATGGTATGCAGGTAAACACAATTAGGTTGCAGTGAGTAATCAAGGCCCGTTGAATACAAAGTATCCTCCAATGGTTTTTGTAATCGCTACATGTTATAAAATAAAGTCCTCAGCCTCATCTGTCCGTCTGTTTGCGATATACTTAAAACTACGGAACGGAAAACATTTCATGCAGATTCTAATCTTTATCTTTACATATATAATTCTTCTGTCCGTGTGACTGAACTCCTTCAAAAAGGTTGGACCGATTTTGTTGAATTTTCTTGTGTGTGTTCCGTGGATTCGAAAACAGTTTAGATTCACATTTGAACCCGTTAGGTGACGCTGCGATCTGATTCTATGATTTTTTTATTATTAGGACGGGACAACGTCCGTCAGGTCCGCCAGTATAATATAAAGTATGATCAAATATTGTTGGTGTTTATCGTTCACAGATATACCAAAATCCAATTATAAATATATATATATAATATAAATATATTAGTTTTTGCCCGCGATACTGCTCGCGTTAACCGATCATTATAAAATTTTGCATACACGTAATCAAGTGTACAGAAAATGATATAGTGTACCTTACACCCAGAAAAAGTACTACTTCTGAGTATAGGTTAAGTCTACATTAACGTGAGCGAATTTTTTTTTTTGTCACATGAGGCAACAAACATGCTGATTACCTGATGGTAAGTGATCACCGCCGTCCATAGACACTAGTATCAGTGCGTTGCCAGCCTGTGTTTGTGGAAAGCGGGAAGGGAGGGGAGAGGAGGATGGGAGGAGGGCCTCCGGTGCTCTCAGTAACCGAACGAAACGCCCGAACGAAACGCAATAATGCTAGCACTGTTATATACTTAAAACTACGGAACGGAAAACATTTCATGCAGATTCTAATCTTTATCTTTACATATATAATTCTTCTGTCCGTGTGACTGAACTCCTCCGAAACGGTTGGACCGATTTTGTTGAATTTTCTTGTGTGTTGCGTGGATTCGAAAACAGTTTAGACTCATAACTGGACCCGGCAAGTGGCGCTGCGATTTGATCCTACGATTTTTTTTATTATCAGGGCAGGACTACGTCCGCCTGGCCCGCCATAAAGCATTGGTAGTACTACCCTTTCACGCAACACCGACGTGAAGTAACAGTGCTTACATTGTTGCATTTCGTTCGGTCAGTGAGAGTGCCGGAGGTCCACCTCCTTCCCCCTTTCCCTTCCCTTTTCTCCTTTCACTACCCCTCCCCCATACACAGGCTGGCAACGCACTTGCGAATCCGTTGGTGTTGCTAGTGTCTATGGACGGTGGTGATCACTTAATATCAGGTGACCCACTTGTTCGTTTGACATAATAAAATAAAAAATAAATAAATGATGGATAAAGTTTCAAATTTATTTTCTAGTTTTTTTATTTTTTGTCAGTCAACTGAAACAAAAAAATGTGCTCCAAAAGCACCCTTGAACACTTGCGTATACTAACAGTTTCCCCTAGCAAGTATATCACAGATTAGTGATGGTTATTTCACGACACATTGATTCAACTAAGCGGAAGAGTCGTTTTTTATTCTCTGTATATATGGACCTAAATATATACTAGTTACGACCGCGGCTTCGTGCACGGTTTTCATTATTTGTTGTGTTTATCATGTTTAAAAATCTTTTTTTTTAAATATATTATAGGGGGCAAACGAACTGGAGGGTCACCTTATGGACACCGGAGGAGTCGCCAGTGCGTTGCCAGCCTGTGTTTGGGGGAGAAGGGTTGGGAAAGTGGGGGTGGAGGTGGTCCTTCGGCGCTCTCACTGACCGAACGAAACGCAACAATGCAAGACAGTCCCGCGTGTGCGTGCGACGCGGATACCGCCGAGACAGTGCACCATCTTCTCCTAAACTGTCTGCGATTCGGCTCGTCCAGAAATTACCTGGAGTGCTTGACCGGGGACCCCGTCTCCTTAGTCAATCTCTCCGCGTGGCTCGAGGACGACAGAAAACGTCCTCACTTATTAAATTTTATGAGTATGGTGGTAGAGCTCTCATGCAGGCGACACAAATAAAATACTAGTAAATTAAGCAAATGACTTAGAATGTATAGAATGTAAATCATAGAATGTAAGAATTGACTGAGAATTTTAAGACATTACATAATATAAATGAAAATGATATATAAAACAACAATTGAATAGAATTAAAAAAAAAAAAAAAAGCATGGGATTTACTGTTGATATCTGAGAACCACGACACTTATGTAAGGAACTAATAACAAAAAAAAAACTAATAGAAGCAAGTATATCACAGATTAGTGATGGTTATTTCACGACACATTGATTCGACTAAGCGGAAGAGTCGTTTTTTATTCTCTGTATATATGGACCTAAATATATACTAGTTACGACCGCGGCTTCGTGCACGGTTTTCATTATTTGTTGTGTTTATCATGTTTAAAAATCTTTTTTTTTAAATATATTATAGGGGGCAAACGAACTGGAGGGTCACCTTATGGACACCGGAGGAGTCACCAGTGCGTTGCCAGCCTGTGTTTGGGGGGGAGAGGGGTTGGGAAAGTCGGCGTGGAGGTGGTCCTTCGGCGCTCTCACTGACCGAACGAAAAGAAACAATGCAAGCAATGTTATTTCACTTCGGTGTTTCAGTGGGTCGGGTGGTACTATCTCGGGCGAGCCGACCTATTCACGCTGAAACCAGTAATAGCTTCAGCATGGCTCTACCACCTATTAAATACATAATCTTCGAGTATGTCTCAATTTTCATGACTATCGGTTTCATGGTAAACAAGTTGATTCACAACATCGCCTTATGGTGTTGAGTTATAGAAACTAGAACATAAAAAATTAATTTATACAAGTTGTCATCATGACCGGTCAAACTATATATAGTTTATGAAACTTTAGTATAATAACAACCATTTATTTTTTCTAATCTATATATATATTAGAGATTCCCACCTATATATTGACTCATCACGATATCTCTCGAACCATAATAAGAACGAGACTTACATATTGAATACATGTTTGTTGATATCTACATATTTTATATTAAGGCTTCCAAAATAATTGCGCTTACGAAAAAACAATCCAGTATAAAATAATATTTATCTAATAAAGTCTTGTTTAAACATACACTTTCTGAGGTACTCGGTTAAACTATCATTCGTTATTGACTCAATAATGTTATCCAGAAGATAAGCTGCCAATGCGTTTCTGAGTGGTAGTCCGGTGTTGATATCTACATAGTTTATATTAAGGCTTCCAAAATAATTGCGCTTACGAAAAAACAATGCTGTATAAAATAATATTTGTCCAATAAAGTCTTGGTTAAAGATACACTTTGCCCGGTTTCTGAGATACTCGGTTAAACTATCATTCGTTATTGACTCAATAGCGTTATCGGTTCGATAACTTGTCATATTGGGCTTCTGAACACACAATCATACAATAAACCCCCGTTAAACTTAACTGGCCAATCTGGGCGTTTTTCTATTCGATAAGTTTTGACATTTAAAATAGTTTTTAATATCTTGACAATAACATGTCATTGACGAACAACTAACGAATATAAATTTAATTATTTTCGAAACAAAACAATCTTATCGAATAGATAAACGCCCAGATTGGCCAGTTAAGTTTAAGTTAGTTAACTTTGACTTTTTAGTTAACTGTCACTCATGCCCGGTTTCTGAGACACATTTGTCTATTCCATAGCGTTATTGGTTCGATAACTTGTCATATTGGGCTTCTGAACACACAATCATACAATAAACCCCCGTTAAACTTAACTGGCCAATCTGGACGTTTTTCTATTCGATAAGTTTTGACATTTAAAATAGTTTTTAATATCTTGACAATAACATGTCATTCACGAACAACTAACGAATTGAAAAGTTTTGTATCAAATAATTAAATTTAAAAGGTTGGAACACACCTGTAGACACTTTGCAACAAATATTCAACTAGAGCAGTAGTTTTCAACCTTTCTAACATGTTTCACTTATGGTGTCGCGGACCGCAAACTACAAGTGTTTAGGTATTAAATAAAAAAACGTAATTTCAAACTAACAACGTATTAATGTAGTGAAAAATGGTTGTCCAATAAAATAAGCTTGGTATACCCTTCTAAAATAACTAAATTTAAAAGGTTGAAACACACCTGTAGACACTGCAACATTCAACTAAAGCAGTGGTACTCAAACTTTTTTTAAACCGGCCACAAACACATTTCACTCACGGTGTCGCAGGCCGCAAACTACAAATATTTAGGTATTAAATAAAAAAAAAACGTAATTTCAAATTAACAACGTATTAATGTAATGACCGATTTTTATCCGATATTGGATGGTTGTCCAATAAAACACCCTTATATCATAAGGAACGCATTGCGGTCGGGTAATGTCGCATGTATTTAATTTACTCAGCGTGCGCATAGTTTTTCTGATGAGCACGAAATTAAAATAATTGAAAATAAAGTATAATCGGGCAGGCCAACTACAAAGACCCGGCGGGGTTTTAAGTTAAGTTTAGCTGAACTAGAGTGTGGTAATAAGCTCGGCAGCGTTATAAGATGCCTTGAATCAACACTACAGTTTCATTGGGAACTTTTTCTTCTTCAATAGTCCAGGATTCAGAACAAGATCTATCATGTCTCTTATTATTGTTGTGGTTAGAAAAAATTACAAACACATCGTCGTGCGTAATTATTTATGAAAATATTAATTTAATAACGGAAGCGTAAAATCGTTCTAAATTTAAAGAACAATAATAATGACATGTATAAATATAAAAAAAAAGAACGAAATGATACAAACCGCTACATCGACTGGAAAGCGTCGGATGCGCCTGCGCCGCCCACAACGCTTCCTGCGAATAACTTCCGGCCGATGTTAATCGTTCAAATTGCTCCTATTTGATACGTAGCCCAAAACGTTTATCGTCGGGGTCAAAACTCAGAACCGTATTGTTAAATTTAATTCTATGGGTACTGTAATAATATGACGCGTATTTTAATTCTTTATTGAAATTGATTATAAAATATAAACACAGTTCCATTTAGGTTGGTCTACCAGGTATTTTCTAAGAATTTTGCCTTAGGTATTGAAGCATTACCTGTATAAGCAAAATAATAGAGAACTGCCGTTGTTCGTCACGTATAGACTCCTCGATAGATTTCGAACAATTATTTTAGTGTTTCTTCATAGACACTGATCCACAAAATATATATATATACATAGTGATTCGCTTCTGCGGGTCGCGTTTCGGAATCAGCCTGTGCATATCTAGTTTTTCGCAGGCCGGCATGACAGCGGCGACCGGCGATGGACAGTGTGTCACTCGGTGGTCGGCAGTGTTTTTGCATTGTACTGTGCTTTACCATCAGGCACAATGCAGTCATTTTGCCGTGCTACAATAAACTAAAAAATTATAATGACAATGCGACCTAAGGATGAGGATAATATAAAGTTTGTAAGGAATTACGATTTTCATTTTTACGATTTTACACGTTTAGCGAAGTGTTTCATTTTTTATGTTTATTCCTCTAAACAGCATATATTGCTAAAATAATAAACAACACACAACAAACACCACGGATATCGGCTACTTTCAAATATACATATTTTAGTGTGTGGTTGTAGGCGGTAATCTCAGGAACTACTGGTCCGATTTGAAAAATTATTTCAGTGTTAGATAGCTTATTTATCGAGAAAGGCTATATGCTGTATATCATCACGCTCAGATCAATAGGAGCGGATCACCAATTCACCAATGAAGAATGTTTCAAAATCGGGGCATTTTTTCCTTTTCAGAGCTACCGCTTTTTTTTTTTTTTTCGAACTGACTATGCTATTGACCTGGCAAAGTCTTTACAGCTTCACCGGACTACTAAGGCCGAGCGCTTAGGGCACTCAGCCGATTTTGGTTTTGGGTAACATACACAAGGGTGCACGCACACCTCGGCTTGGGCTGTTTCCTGGAAAAAGACACGTCTGTCCTAGCTAACTATTCTAAGCTATTCATACATATATACATTTGTGAACCATACAATCGGGTCGCGTTTCGGGATCAGCCTGTGCATATTCAGTTTTTCGCAGGCCGGCATGACAGCGGCGACCGGCGATGGACAGTGTGTCACTCGGTGGTCGGCAGTGTTTTTGCATTGTACTGTGCTTACCATCAGGCACAATGCAGTCATTTTGTCGTGCTACATTAAAATAAAAAAATATAATGACAACGCGACCTAAGGATGAAAGAAAAGTAGATAAATAAATGGATTTAATACATTCGGATAATTTTATTATTTGCTGTTTTACATTAGGTTCCACGCGGACAGAGTCGCAGGCACAGTTAGTATAATATAAAGTTTTAAGGAACAACGATTTTTATTTTTACGATTTTACACGTTTAGCGAAGTGTTTCAATTTTAACCGACTTCGAAAAAGGAGGAGGTTACTACGTTCGATTGTATGTACTATACAGATATACATCATGGGACACGAGAGTGGACCAAAACTTTGTATGTAGATGATATGAATTTAGGTTGGCATCGACTTCAAATATATATTATTAGGTAGCGCGAATATCAATATTTTTTATTTAATTTGGTTAATTTAATAATTCAGTTATTTTTCGCTTTTTAGTGCCTTATTAATTTTTCACAACGAAGGCGGTTAATTTTTTTTGGATTTTTTTTTAATGTTTATTCCTCTAAACATAGCATATATTGCTAAAATAATAAACAACGCAGATAACACCACGGATATCAGCTACTTTCAAGTATACATATTTTAAAAGGTAAAGTTTGTGTGGTTGTAGGCGGTAATCTCAAGAACTACTGGTCAGATTTGACATTCTTTCAGTGTCAGGGAGTTCATTTATCGAGGAAGATTATAGGATATATCAATCATCACGCTAAGACCAATAGGAGCTGAGCACCAATGAAGAATATTTCAAGATCGGGGTTTTTCCTTTTGAGAGATTCCGCTGCGTGTTAGTTAGCCCAAAATAACTTAGTATTTTATAATCCTTTGTGACTATATAAAATAATCTGTCATTTTCAATTTGCTTTCAATACCTAAAGTCTTTATATTTTTTTTAATATCTAAAATTTCATACACAAACTCCGTCCCTGGCGCCAATTATCCTATTACTGGAGTACAACCTGCGTGGTCAGACATCATTGAGTTTTTTGTTTGATCGTTTCGATCATTGGTATTTGATCACTATAAAACCTAATTACAGGCAAATCATATGTGATACGTCAAAGTTTCGTGACTGTTGCAAGTTTGCTGCATCTAATATCTCTAAACTGAGGATCTATCTGTAGACGTGTGCTCTCCAGTCCATTTTGCAAAGCTCAGAATCGGGACAACTCAATATGTGAAAGTGGGTTGGGTGAAGACTCTCTAGAACACATTTTTTTCAATTGCTTCGATTTAGTATTGTATCGTATGACATTTTATCTAACGATATACTACGTCCGTCTGATTTTAACAAACGTACAAGGGTGTGTATTTTCTCCTTTCGTCAATACTCTGGCTAATTTTATATATTTTAACAGAATTAAACTTTAACATAACATAATAACTAACAGTAATTATTATATAAATATTTATTTATTTAAGGCATTATGTCTGTGAGTGTTATGTTTGTCTTTGTGTATTTCAGTGGCGTAATCTAGAAGAACTAATTCATATAATAAAAATTACCTATAAAGTGACTCTCTCATGACTAACTTGACACTGGTAAAATTCGTATCCATTAAACTCCAATATTAAAAAGATGATGTTGAAGTTAGTGAGTTTTTTTTTATAATGGCACGTCAAAATGACTGCACTATGCCTGATGGTAAGCACAGTACAATCCAAAAAACAATGTCAACCACCGAGAGAGAAACTATCTATATATGGCGAAAAAGCCCGTGATAGTGATTCGCTTCTGCGGGTCGCGTTTTGGGATCAGCCTGTGCATATCCAGCTTTTTGCAAGCCGGCATGACAGATGCGACCGGCGATAGATAGTTTCTCTCTCGGTGGTTGACATTGTTTTTTGGATTGTACTGTGCTTACCATCAGGCATAGTGCAGTCATTTTGACGTGCCATTATAAAAAAAAACTCACTAACTTCAACATCATCTTTTTAATATTGGAGTTTAATGGATACGAATTTTACCAGTGTCAAGTTAGTCATGAGAGAGTCACTTTATAGGTAATTTTTATTATATGAATTAGTTCTTCTAGATTACGCCACTGAAATACACAAAGACAAACATAACACTCACAGACATAATGCCTTAAATAAATATATATTTATATAATAATTACTGTTAGTTATTATGTTACATTATATATTAATTTTTTCTAAATGTTGTCAAGTCAACACGCAGCACCATTAATATCAAGGCAACTTGTAATCAGGTATTAGGCTCCCATGGGGCATGCATTGCCGAGCTTGGGGCCATATTTAAGGCTATATTATGTAAACGATTCTAGTTTACCGAAATGATTCTAGGTTACTGATCAAAATTGCAAAACACTTCCATAAGAAATTTCACTTCAAAAACCGATAAATTTTAATCCTGTTCATAAATGATTATATTGAATCTGTTAAATATATGAGTAAAATCTGCGGATGAGTATAAACTAATCACAATTAACAAAAGGTATTGAATTACTTACAGATAGAAAATCTCGCCGAAAAAAGTCTTTATTTAACAAAAATGATTCATATGGCCTAAAAATCAACTGTATATTTCCACATTAGGAACTGAATCCCTTGTCGTGGGTAATCGAACAAAAACCTTTACTAAATTTATTTCTTGTTAGTAAGTGGCTTATTAGACAATTGAGATTAATAACATTTAGAATATACATATATGTCAAACTGTTTACATATAATTTATTCCGCATCTCAATTTATATCTCTTTTACAGTTTTTGGGTTTTAGTGCTTAAAAACAATTTCAACACATCATAGTTTTTTTTTCTCGAACTGACTACGCTATTGACCCAGCAAGGTCTTAACAGCTTCACCGGACTACTAAGGCGAGCGCTTAATGCCGATTTTATTTTGACAACTAGCTCAAGGGTGCACGGCACACCTCGGCTTTGGCTGTTGCCTGATACATGCAATTCGCGATCTATCTGAACTAACCTAAGCTAAGATAACTATTCATACATATATGAGTTGTTGAAACATATATGTGTACCAAGCATACATACCTCAACAACTCTTATATATATTTCGTATCGGATAATATTCTAAACTATTTCAGTTTGATAAGGGAAGGAAAAATAAAACCCTTCCACTTGCCTGTGTATGCGTGTATGCGTGCACGTGTGTGGAGGTGATATGTGTAATGTTGTCGCAGTGATGTAAGATTTTGTGTCACTGTATCGCGCGAGCAGCGCACTCAAGGGCTCCACGCCGAGGGAACGGACTTAGGCTTGAGCCGTTGCCGAGGGGGCAACAGATCATAGTATATCTTCTATACATATAATAAAAATGTAAATAAAGTCTGTACTTTTTCGATTTTTGTGATAAAAAATTGTTGCCGGTATCTAGGAATAAGTAATGGAATACATTTCAACCATTTTTAGAAATGTCTGTCGTCTGTCTGTTTGTATGAGTAAGTGTAAGTAAGAGTAAGTAAGTGTACTCTCGTTTCTTAAAGTTAATTAATTTATAATGGTTTGAAAAGACCACAGCTAGGAGTCGATTCCACATGACGAAGCAGAAATGACATTTGGAATCTCACCGTGGAAGACTTCCGCCCGTAAGTGGTGTGGATGAAATGGTTCTAGGATCTGTAGTTCTAGACTACTTACTTTTTGATTTCTCGATTGACCTATTGATATTTTTGAATACCCAAATAGGTGGGACAAATGGGTCAATTAGTGAAATACAATAGAACCTCAATAAGGTAAAAACCTCTACAGTTTCAAAAAATAATACGTCCCTTCCTCTCAGAGCCCAAAACCTTTATTACTTAAAATATTCAACCTCTATAACTTAAACTAATAAATTCAGTATTTGCCCTTAGTTACTTAAAGTTGTGTTTCGATGAGCTCTGTAACATAAACTCTCTGCTAACGAGTAATTTCGAATGACTGTACAAAGCAGAAAAAAGTTTTTCAAAATTTATTGGTTTTTTTAATGTCATAGGAGGCAAACGAATAGGTTGGTCAATTGATGTTAAGTAACCACCACCGTCCATAGACACTAACAACACCAGAGGAGTTGTAAGTGCATTGCCAGCCTGTATTTGAGGGGAAGGGGGAAAGGGGAGGGAGAAGGAAAAGGAGGGAGGAGAGATGAGTCTCCTGCTCTCTCACTGACCGAACGATACGCAAAAATGCAAGCACTGTTACTTCACGTCGGTTTTCTGTATGTCGGTACTACCCTAGGTGAGCTGACCCTTTCATACTGAAACCAGTAATAGCTTCAGCGTGGCTCTACCACCCACAATATGGTTGCACGTATTTACAAGTTAAATTGTTAACACATATAATAAGTATACAATCACCTATTATTTATTTGGAATTCCCAAAAACTGTATTTCCAGAGGTTAGGGCGGCGGTTTACTTATATGACGATTTGTTGATCACTGCCCAGGAAACTGTGCTGTGTGATAAAAGTTACCTAAGTAAAATAAGTTCAAAACGTAAATTAACAACACTAACATATACTGATAAATTTAAAGTGATAAAAGCGGGTGAAAAGTGGATTAAACAGGAAAGATGATGCAGCCAAGTTTGGAGTACACGAAAGTATATTATCATTATATAGTACTAGCCGACCCGTGCCCACTTCGTTGGGCGGTAATACTTAAGCGTGGAACGGTTATTTTGCTCTAAAACGCAGCGGAAGGTCTGAAAAGGAAAAAATACCCCGATTTTGCAACATTCTTCATTGCTGCTCCGCTCCTATGGGTCTTAGCGTGATGATGTATAGCCTATAACCTTCCCTGATAAATGAGCTATATAACACTAAAAGAATTTTCCAAATCGGACCAGTAGTTCCTGAGATTACCCCTTACAACGTCACAAACTCACAAACTCTACCTCTTTATAATATTAGTATAGATAAAACGAAGTCCTCTGCCACGTCTGTCTGTCTGTTCGCGATAAACTCAATGACTACTGAACGGATTCTCATGCCGTTTTCACCAGTAGTTAAAGTGACTCACGAGAAAGATTTAGGTATATAATTTGTCAATGTTTTTTGTTGTCAGGGCGGGGCAACGTCCGCCGAACCCGCTAGTCACTTATAATTAAACGTGCGAGTGTCACATAAACCCTTGATAAGTTATAAACTCTATAACTTAGAATATTTTGTGTTTCCCTTAGATTTTAACTTATCGAGGTTTTACTGTAATACACTTTTAACCCGTTATTGTATATTAATCACGCGCCTTAATTGTGATCTTTGAAAATATAATACAGATAATATCTTTTTTGACTAATAATGTAAATTAATCTATAAGTTTTTTTTTTCTTTTATAATAGCACGGCAAAATGACTGCA
>MU159978.1:6436-72153 GCA_015888305.1 Antheraea pernyi
CCGAACTCCCACCAATGTAGTCTCACACCGGGGTGAATAATGAACATCCGATAACTTCAACCAATAGCGTTCGAGGTCATTAGTAACACCCCCGATAAAGTCAATAGCGCGGTATCGCAGGTCAATAGTGGTTCCCCGGGTGGCGTAGTCTCGCCTCTCGGGTGTGCGGTACCGGACGTAGTCATTAACAATATTGAATTAAAATTATGATAAAGTATTTCATATTATGGGATAAAGAGTCTGCCTAAAAACTGTCAGAGGAAAAATAAACTGAAGTTGAAAAAGAAATCGTGGCGCCATCTATGATATATCTATTACTGTCGGTCCTACAGTTGTATGTCAACAAACTAATTCAAAAGCGCCATCTGTTCGAGATTGATGAAACTTACTGTTAATGACAATAATCAACATTAACAATTATTTAATTTCAGTTGGACAAAATTACACATAAATGCCAACTTTCATGAAGATCGGCCAAGTCATTTCATAGGTCATCGTGGACAAACGGCATGACACTGAATTTTTATATATGTAGAGATTATTATATTGTATAAATTCAGGTACAATTTGCACAATCTTATCAAGATTCAAAACGTAGCCACTTTATATTATTCATCCGAAGAAAAACTTAACAAAAGAAACAAATTACAAAATATTTTGTAATATCACTTACGATCCCACAGCAATCAAGCCGAATGTATTAAAAACCTACTTTAGAATATTAAAGAAAATGTTTGATACAGCATACCGCTTACAAATCATATCTAAATAATAAAGAAATCGCGAAGGAATTATCGTAAGAATTGCCATTAGACGAGCACTTATCTAAATTAACACTGTCGATTGCGCCGTAGGGCTTTTGTATCTCGGCATTGGGTTGCAAACGAATAATCGACCGTGCGGTGGCAATTAGGCTATCATTTCTTTATAATACTTAACAGCAAAAATATCATTCAATTTCCACTAATGAACTATCCGTATTTATCTTTCAATCCTTTTGTAAACACTACAGTAAAAAGTTCTTTGAAAAATGTATATTAAATACTATTCGCCGCTAGCACTATCTAAGCTATTATCGCATGTTTTTTTTTGTTCAACTACACGTTTTAAGTAAGATTTATTAATTTATAATTCGCTGGCCTTGGCTCGGAAAAAGGGTATAATTACATGTTTGCATTGTTCTCTTTGTTTCTTTGTTCTTCGTTTTGATTCAAAGCTACAGCAGGGTACATGGGTTCGAATTTTAATTAAAAATACGAACAAGTTTATTTTTAATTGTATTATTTAACTCAACGAAGTGATTGTTAAAATGAATGATTTAATAATTATATAAGATTCTTATTTACCGCCAAACATTAAGATTATAAACAACACAACCCAATAAATTACGGAGACTTAAAGGTTTATCTATAATAAATTAAAAATAAATCATTTTTAGATTTTTTTTTTCGAACTGACTACGCTATTGACCAAGCGAGGTCTTAACAGCTTCACCGGACTACTCATTTTTAGGACTTAAACTCGAAACTATAGTTAATGGAGGTGAAATAGTTTTGTTTTTGTTTGAACGCATTCTGGAACTATCTTTCGGGTATAAAAAATGATTTTGTATTTTATAGTATAATTATTAAGTAAGGTTAAGTAAGGGCTATGTATTGATCACTTCATAATCCTTAGGATTGGAACAATTAACATTCAAAGTTTACGACAAAAAGTATGCTAAAAGATCACTAGTCTGGGGAGGATCAGTATGGCAAGTCATGTCGGGCGGTGCTGGGTTAAGGGGCGCGCGCCGCGGAGGGCGGTAAGAATTAAACGAGCATGTTGAGAAGTTAACATGAAGTTTCAATTACATATTGAAGATGGTATATATACAGAGTGTTTTATTATAAACTAGTTGCCCACTCCGACGATCTACGGGTACAAAAGAAAATGAAACCAAATCTATTTACACTACGACCGTGAAACTCTCATGTGCGTCTAACATAGACAATCCATTACAACTACTTCGTCCCCCGTCTCGCCGCTCGCGTACCTATGGCGCGGTACAGCAGTTGCGGTCAGACTATAGCCACCACCCTCAAAATATAAAACTGTCGTCAAACACCTATTATTGGTGTGGTTGGCTCTAGGTTTAGCGTGTTTACCATCTTAGGCCACATAGTCACTTAACATCAGATGAGGCTGTGGATAAACATTAAAATATATTCCTATTCTTAAAACTGTAGACCACTTTCAGCTAGGAAGTAGAATAATAACTATGCCCGACTATTATGACCAGAGTAGACGCGCAATAGGGATGGGTATAACCGTGTCGAATGCTTAGATCAGGCGATGTATATCTAATACACAACAGAAGTTTGTTCATGATTACTATGATTAGGTCGCGACCGCCAGACATAAACCAAATATAAAGCAGTCACAGTGACTCTTTCGTAAGTATTAATGATGTCGAAGCTATGAATCGCTGATCTCTCATTGGTCGCCGTCATTTTTTATTGTAATTTACTCCCCCCTCCCTCCCCAGACACAGTGTTATCACTATGTCGTAATACTATTTAAAATAAAAAATAATCTGTTATTTTTTACATCGATTGCCTACAAATATTATTATAAATGGAATAGACAATAATTTTTCCTTGTTTTCATTACCAATTGTTATTTCTAAAGTATATACAAATTAAATAAATATATAAAAGTGTTCATGTTTTGATATTGCAAGATATTAAACCGATGGACCTCATAAATCACGTTTTTAAATTGATTAAGGATATAAGGTAATCACGCTTCCGAAAGCCGAGAATAATGGAGTAAATTCTATTGTGTTTACTCGGAGGCCGATCTAAACTTGAATAAAAATAACGGTCACGGTATATGAAAATATAATATCGGCAGTTTGGAGATCATAACGTCAACCTATGATATATTGGCGTATAGAAACGCTGAGACATCGATAATCTTTAACCGGTAATAACCGATTTGGTGCAGACGAAGTCGCACGGGTCAGCTAGTCTTTATATATAAATTTCTTCTGTGCGTGTGTGTCACTGAACTCCTCCTAAACGGCTGGACCGATTTTAATAAAACTTTGTGTGCGTGTTCCATTGGATCCGAGAATGGTTTAGATTCGATTCACAATTGGAACCGGTAGGTGGCGTTGCGGTTGACTTTTAGGATTTTTTTTATTATCAAGGCAGGACAACGTCCGCCAGGTCCGCTAGTTCTTATATATAATTCTTGAATATGAGAAAATTTATTAAGTGATTCGTTTTTTTTTATACATTAGATTTTAATGTTCGACGACATCTCATCTGATGTTAATAGCCAATGTGGTCTAAGATAGTAAGCACCCTAAACCTAGAAGGTAACTAATCGTCAAATGCAGCAGTCGGAACACACCGACAGGTTTTTGGCGACGGATTTTCAACTTCAATATGGTAGCTAGTCAAATGCACTTATAAAAGACCCTACCACCATGCTATAGCTTCATCACAATGTTATCGAAAGTTCCAATAAATTGCTTGTATTCAAACCTATGTCCAACGATGCGGTGTCCGACCACGCTATCAATTAAACCATCATCGCTTAAACATCCTTCCCGATGCTTACATTAACTGTCAGCCAATTATAATCATTCAATTAATGGATGAGAAAAATTCTGGAGTAATTTTACATGCCAACACACATTGACAAGCGAACCAATTTGTGGGTGGTAGAGCCACGTTGAAGCTAATATTGGTTTCAGCATGAATGGGTCGGCTTTTCTGGGGTAGTACCACTCTCTCATAGAAAACTGACGTGAAGTAACAGCGCTTGCACTGTTACGTTTCGTTCGGTCAGTTAGATCGCCGGATATTCACCTCCCCGCCCCTTCACCCCTCCCCACTATCACCCCCCTTTCCCTCTACCCCAAACACAGGCCGGCAACGCACTTCCAACTCCCGTGGTGTTGCTAGTGTCTATGGAGGGAGGTGATCACTTACCATCAGGTGAACCGCCCGTTCGTTTGCCGCCTATAATATAAAAAAACACCAGCAACTGACCAGTGTGTAATAAAGTATTTAACATACAATTACCAACACCTATAGACTAGCATCTTTGTATTCTTATATTATCTCCGAATACATTAAAACATGTATAGAACAATCTAGAATTATTTCTCAAAATCATGCATAATATAAAAGTAACTGATAAAAAGGCGCGGTGGTGCATCGATACGCGGAACATGTACAAACTGCAACTTCATTACTCCAAAACAAATAAATAAGTTCTAAAAATAGCATGCTTGGAAACTCCCCTGTCCTTTGAACGTAATTGTTGTCTTAATAGAAATTTGAAAGGCGTTCTAGAGATTTCCACCCCTCGTTATATAAGCGAGACGCAGCTGACGACAATTCTAATATATACAGCGAAGTGAATACATAAGACAATTAAAAGATAAAAATGAACAAAAAAAATCACAGAGTAGTACAAAGATTTATCACAACCAAAGATGTATAGAACGTTTTGTCTATAATAGACAATTTGTTTCACTTTTGTCTTTATATGTAACTTCCTTTCAAAACAGAATTTGATTGCTTATTACGTTATTTTTTTTCATTAAACTGCAACTTCATTACTCCAAGACTCCAATAAGTTCTAAAAATAGCATGCTTGGAAACTCCCCTGTCCTTTGAACGTAATTGTTGTCTTAATAGAAATTTGAAAGGCGTTCTAGAGATTTCCACCCCTCGTTATATAAGCGAGACGCAGCTGACGACAATTCTAATATATACAGCGAAGTGAATACATAAGACAATTAAAAGATAAAAATGAACAAAAAAAATCACAGAGTAGTACAAAGATTTATCACAACCAAAGATGTATAGAACGTTTTGTCTATAATAGACAATTTGTTTCACTTTTGTCTTTATATGTAACTTCCTTTCAAAACAGAATTTGATTGCTTATTACGTTATTTTTTTTCATTGTTTTTGTAAGTATAAACAATGAAACTATATAGCAAAACATTATATCGTTTGACATGAGTATGTATGCCTGTATGTATGTCACAAGTTTCCGCTTGTACGGAGCCGGGTGAATGCCCATGACCTGTACAGGAAGCGTCAACTGACGCTATTTCCTGTCAATCTCCAATAATAATACTAGTTCGCGTTTGTCATAAGACACTGTCGTTTCACGGGTTTTTAAATATCTACAATACATCAATAATTCTGGCAAAACCTTCTCAAAAGGTCAGTCTACTAAATAATTGTGTCGATTTTTCTGACCGACATAACAAAGATGTCTTGGAATAGCTATTTCATAGTGGTATTTACCTTTCCCGTAATATTAAATGCAACCATTTTATTTAAAAATAAAACCGTAACAAAAGCATACAAGAAAAATTCATATAATGAATATAATTAAAACCAATGTGCACAGTTAAAAATGCGGCTCGAAATACGAGAGTATAAAGGAAAAATGTGGTATAAAACGTACGTACGGATTAAATATGAATTTTCTCATTTATACATTAAAATATTACCTTCCACCAGCACACTTAACTGAGCTTCGCATTATCAGAGTACAGATAATTCGTTCGACTTTTATGGTTTAATTTTAAAATGTACACAGAAAGTTGGTGAATTAAAAGCATTATGAACATGTGATGATTATTATTCACTTTAATATCTATATAAAAACTAGCTGACCCACGCAACTTCGTCTGCGTGAAATCGGTTACCTACCGGTTCTAATTGTATTTGCAGACTTGAAAAATCTTAAAAAACTTAGAACCCGATTACAATGACTCCCACCGCTTCCAATTGTGAAACCAAACAATTCAGGGACTCACTCAAACACATAGGTACCTAGTTGGTTTAGTGAAATGATTTAGACGTATGTGGAAAAAAATTCGATGAGGGGAACAGAGCGTCATCTGTTATTCAGCAACATACGCCTGTTGAATTATTTGGATATTGTTCATACAAAAATCGCGAATAAAAAATGGGAGGGTCCCCACCCTTAGGAAGGTGAAAATGTGGGGTTGTAGGTATTTTTTGATGCCAAATAAACAAACACAAAAAATAAAAATTGACAAAAAAATAATTATGGATAGGGACATCCTAATCACCTAAAGGTATATAATATACTTTACGGCCTATTCTCATACCTACCAAATATATATTTAAAATGTCATAAAAATCGCTCCAGCCGTTTCGGAGGAGTTCAGTTTCAGAGGAGTTTTGTGACACGAGATTTTTATATAATAGATTTTGTGAAGGCAGAATTTTGTACATTGCGCGCACGGAGGACTGATATTTGGCGTAGCGCGTAGCCACATTTCACATAAGGTGGGACAGCGGAAAGATAACATATTATCTTAACATAGTTTTTGCTCGTGGCTTTGCTTGTACCAATGTAGATTATAATAATCTATCCCTCGGTGACAGTATTTTTATTCGGGATGAAAGGTATCCTATATTTTTTTCTATACCCTTGACAACGTGTACCCAATATTTCATAACAAACACCCTAACAAACAAACTCACATTCGCGTTTTTGATATTAGTTGCGACAGGATATGTGTTACAAATACTTTGGATTAGGTAAATCATTCATTATTCACGTTGACAAACCAAAAATTAGCGAATTGAATACGGAGTTAATTTGGAGTGAACGATTTGTAATCGATTTCCCACGCAGTCAAATCCACTTAAGGAGGTTTATTTTAGCATCTAATACTAGGTTTTACTCGCGGCTTTGGTCGTGTTAATTTAGATTTGGAAAATATAAGACAGCTGTTAACTCCCTGATAATATAGATTTGTATTTGTTAAAAGCAATTTGAGTATTTTTTTTATTATTTTTCTTTACAAGCATAATATCAAGTCTTTTGACTTTATAATAATGATTTGGAGAAAAGTCTTTAGAAAGAAATACAAAATAGTCTATGGTCAAACACTTTAAATTTCTTCGTGACATAATGAGCATAAAATGGTCCGACCGAATGCGTAACATCGATGTTCTACGACGAGCTAATATCCAAGGAATGGATGCATATCTAACGCAGCATCAGCTACGTTGATGCGGACATCTCTCGTGAAAGTCAGATACAAGAAAGGTGAAGCATCTTCTTTTCCAAACTATGTTATGGTAAACGGAAGAGTGGAGAACAATTCTTATATTTCAAAGATATTCAGAAGAGTAATATGAAAATATGTAACATCGAACCTTCTGATTGGGAGTCGTTCGCTGAAAAGCGTAAGTGAATGAGGGCTTGTTAAGGACACAATGACTCATTCGAGTATCAAAGAAGGCGTGACTTAGATTATAAATACGAACACCTTAAAATTAACCCATCTTCAAAAATAAAATATAACTATGTTAACGGTACCTTAACATGTTCTTCTTGTGCTCGTAAATTTACAGCTAAAATTTGGTACTTGAGCCATCTACATGCTAAACACCCCAGCCCCTGAGTTTTGTTGAATATATATATTATAATATATGAAAGATTATATATGTATATATATACATAAATGTATATATATGGTCAAACAGACTATGACTTTTAAAATATATATACTCTTTGACAAGACAGCTTTAATAACGTTCATTATTAAAAATGTAATGAATTTCGGTCGAATTTCGACAACTCAACAAATACCGGTTGTAATTAAAATAACTACACGTGAACTGACTGCAATGAAAATACTGCACGTATTTCGTAGAATTTATAAAATTCTCGACCGTTGTAGCTTCACCATCGCATGTCCTAAATGTTGCAGCTCGCTCTACGGTATTCTTGACAAGTATGTAGGCTTTGAGGTGAAAAGCGTTTCAACTTTATCTCCAATCGTAATAACTAATTGATTGATAGTTTATTTGAAGATGGTTTTAAATAGATATCTTTCAAAGATTACATCAGATAAGACAACTTTGCAACTTTTAAATGGTAAAGTGTAAATATATATGTCGATGCGACGCGACGGTGTGGTGACAATTATAAAAGTATGGCGTCATCGTATATATAAGTCATCTTCAGTAGCCGATACAGTAATCCACTATTATGTAGAGTTACTAATATATGTAAAGATGTGAACGCTCCGACGATCTGCGTGAGAATGAACCGCGCTCCGTTTTTGCTACGCCTCTTATTCTTGTTTCATATTAGGGGGTAGCGCATAATATTTATATCAGTATAAATACTTTTTGACGGTAGAACGAGCACTTACGCCGACATATACTATATCACAACAATTCTAATCCTATATTATCATTAAATCATTATTTTTAGTAGAATTACAAAGTACAATTGTAGCGTAACGTTTTTCAACACTAAAGAACGGAAAATAGGTAGTAAAGGTAAAAATACAGAATTATATAAAAAATCAAGGGAGATGGATAGACAGAACAGAAAAATACATATGTGAGTACGTGTGAAATGAAACACCAAAGGCGGGTAACGGTAGTTGTGTTACAGACTAATTAATCATTTGTTGTATATTTTTTATCGCCAATGATGTTTTACTTTTGTTTGTCTCTTTACACGCGCTGTATTTTAAAATAAACTTAGATGAAATTGGAAAAATACTACTAACGATTTAGAAGACATCGATGTTATATATTGTAGATCATTCAAAAAACAATAACTTGATCCGATGCCTAAATATGTTTTGTAAGAATAAGAGCGGCACCGCGCCGTTCTAAAAACTACATCGTTCATGATGACATCACCTTTATCATTTAATACATAAACTGGACAAGACTAAGAGTAGTAATATTTGCATTTAGCAGCAGATACTGTGATCTGAACATAGTTAAGAATTGTCTGCAGATATGTGAACAGTCTGGCAATCCAAGCAATAATGTTTCTTTCTTCTTTTTCGAACTGACTTTTACGCTGTTGGCCTGATAGACCTTCATAGCTCTAATAGGTTTTTTAGTAACAAGTTCAAAGGCGTCAAAGTGGCTGAACTTCGGCTTGGGTTATTACCTTCAATGCAACATCGTGAGTCGAACTAAGCAATGTTAGCTAAAGTAACCATACATGTATGCGTTAGTGAAAGAGCTATGTGTACCTCATGAACGCATAAATTTTCTTCGAATCTGGCAATTTGGCTAAAACTAACTAACCAAGATCAAAAAAATAAGGCAAAAAACACTTGTACTATATGTGTATATATGGTGTTTGTGTATGGATGCAGTGTGATATTATTGCTCGATTACTCTACTCCGGGGGTCAAAATTGGGCTTGTGACGCTACCAAGGGAGGCCGCGTTGAGTGTGCGGGAATTAAATTCACTGCTAAGCCACAGCGACGTGATCTGTCGTTGCGAGATCGTCGATACGAGCATGTTCTGTCTGATAAGTCGAAGGGGGACATCGACCGCCAATAAAGGGATCTAAGAAAAGTAGGTAAACAATAGTAACCGAGTATCGTTAGTATTAGGTAACCACCATGAGCCAATTTATAATCAGGACATTAGTATGGATGAATAATATTCAATAGTACGAACGTGGTACATATTAATATCATAAAAGGCTTTGTTTAATAGTTAGTTTGCCAATTAAGCTTTTAATACAATATATCATAGAGAGCGACTATGATAACGCCTGCAACCATTAGGATTAGAGAAATGTTATAAGAAAATATTTATATAATTATTCCAAAATGTTATATATTAAGAACTAACTGGTGCTATAACTGCATTCAAATGATACTGCTTTGAATATTATACGATTGGATTTTATCATTACTGCTTAACATATGCCGAAGATAGTAGTGTTCTATAGTATCTAAGTTCTATATTGATCTAAAGACTAGGTTCAAACTAGTGGAATAGTTTTCAAGTTATGCCCGTACTTAGAAACAGATATATGGAAAATTATCCAAACTCGAATCTAATCTAAATCGAAATTCTTCTACCATATTCTCATACTCAGAATCCCGATTACATTTCTATTTCAATATGGACGATGCAAACTGAAGATATACGCAATTCCTCAGAATTTGAATCGCCAATACGTCGTGGGCTGGCGTGATGATTACGCCCATACCTTGCTTTGGGAAGAGGCCTATGGCCCTGCAGTGGGTCTTTTACAGGCTGATGATAATGATACGAAAGATGGCGTTAAGTATCATTATAAAGTTAAATTTTTGGAACTGTTTAATTCTTGTAATAATTAATTGTATTAAAATGAAAGATTATATATGTATATATATACATATATGTATATATATGGTCAAACAGACGCACAGAGTAGAGACTATGACTTTTAAAATATATATACTCTTTGACAAGAGAGCTTTAATAACGTTCATTATTAAAAATGTATAACTTAACAAATATAGAGTTGTTCGATTTCAAAATAAACACAGTTTGTACTGTGGTGACCAATATATTATACGTTATACAATCAAAAATAAATTCCAAAAGGTAATCAAAAAAATATTGAACCCGTGAGTTCTTGCCTAAAGAGTAGCATTTCAATCCCTACGTCACGAAATTTGTCAATAATCGTCTACACAATCGTACTACACTAACAACCCCTATAGATATAATTATTTCTTGTATATTATTAAAGGATCGATTCGTGTGTGATCATCCGGCTTGCAGAGGTCTTCTAGGTGAATCAGACAACCATCAATTAGCTTATTATGGGATTGCTTTATTGTATTGCCATTTATACATACGCGTGATTGTTTAGTGGTCGAACTTCGAACATTAAGGGGGAAAAAAAATCTATTTATTTACATTGATAACACTGAAGCTTGTCAATAGCTATCAATGAAAAAAATAATGAAGAAAATCGGATGAGAAACAAAGGAGAGAGATGTTCCTACTGTTCTTCCACTGTCGGTAAGGTACAACCGATTAACTCGGCAAGAACGGACAATCTGGTAATTTCGATGATGTTTCAATATATTTAAAAAAAATCTCAAATTCTAAAATTTGATGTTAATCTTGATATATTCCTTTTCTCAAAGACAAGTATATAAATAGTGACGGCGATCGAATCTCCACAAGTTCACACCCAGATATGCGTTAAGATCAAATAAACTCAATCTTCCTCTTTACTTTAAGGTCCAAGATAACAAACGAGGTTGTTAAAACTTCTATTCAAAAGCTCGTAGTGATGAACTCACTTTTTATTTGCAGCTTTTCATCTCACAGTTTTAAGTCCACATTACCACAACTGTTTTAACCATCACACGTTAAAACCGGTTCTAATGGCACTTAATGACAAGCAGTATGTAACTCATGAAATAGAGTGGATGCAGTGTGATATTATTGCTCGATTACTCTACTCCGGGGGTCAAAATTGGGCTTGTGACGCTACCAAGGGAGGCCGCGTTGAGTGTGCGGGAATTAAATTCACTGCTAAGCCACAGCGACGTGATCTGTCGTTGCGAGATCGTCGATACGAGCATGTTCTGTCTGATAAGTCGAAGGGGGACATCGACCGCCAATAAAGGGATCTAAGAAAAGTAGGTAAACAATAGTAACCGAGTATCGTTAGTATTAGGTAACCACCATGAGCCAATTTATAATCAGGACATTAGTATGGATGAATAATATTCAATAGTACGAACGTGGTACATATTAATATCATAAAAGGCTTTGTATTTAATAGTTAGTTTGCCAATTAAGCTTTTAATACAATATATCATAGAGAGCGACTATGATAACGCCTGCAACCATTAGGATTAGAGACATGTTATAAGAAAATATTTATATAATTATTCCAAAATGTTATATATTAAGAACTAACTGGTGCTATAACTGCATTCAAATGATACTGCTTTGAATATTATACGATTGGATTTTATCATTACTGCTTAACATATGCCGAAGATAGTAGTGTTCTATAGTATCTAAGTTCTATATTGATCTAAAGACTAGGTTCAAACTAGTGGAATAGTTTTCAAGTTATGCCCGTACTTAGAAACAGATATATGGAAAATTATCCAAACTCGAATCTAATCTAAATCGAAATTCTTCTACCATATTCTCATACTCAGAATCCCGATTACATTTCTATTTCAATATGCACGATGCAAACTGAAGATATACGAAATTTCCCAGAGTTTGAATCGCCAATACGTTGTGGGCTGGCGTGGTGATTACGCCCATACCTTGCTTCGGGAAGAGGCCTATGGCCCTGCAGTGGGTCTTTTACTTATAATGATACTTAACGCCATCTTTCGTATCATTATCATCAGCCTGTAAAAGACCCACTGCAGGGCCATAGGCCTCTTCCCAAAGCAAGGTATGGGCGTAATCACCACGAAAGATGGCGTTAAGTGTCATTATAAAGTTAAATTTTTGGAACTGTTTAATTCTTGTAATAATTAATTGTATTAAATGAAAGAAACTAAAAATAATCTGCTGCTGGAAATAATAATAACAATAGGAAGATTTACATATGATATAACTTAACAAATATAGAGTTGTTCGATTTCAAAATAAACACAGTTTGTACTGTGGTGACCAATATATTATACGTTATACAATCAAAAATAAATTCCAAAAGGTAATCAAAAAAATATTGAACCCGTGAGTTCTTGCCTAAAGAGTAGCATTTCAATCCCTACGTCACGAAATTTGTCAATAATCGTCTACACAATCGTACTACACTAACAACCCCTATAGATATAATTATTTCTTGTATATTATTAAAGGATCGATTCGTGTGTGATCATCCGGCTTGCAGAGGTCTTCTAGGTGAATCAGACAACCATCAATTAGCTTATTATGGGATTGCTTTATTGTATTGCCATTTATACATACGCGTGATTGTTTAGTGGTCGAACTTCGAACATTAAGGGGGAAAAAAAATCTATTTATTTACATTGATAACACTGAAGCTTGTCAATAGCTATCAATGAAAAAAATAATGAAGAAAATCGGATGAGAAACAAAGGAGAGAGATGTTCCTACTGTTCTTCCACTGTCGGTAAGGTACAACCGATTAACTCGGCAAGAACGGACAATCTGGTAATTTCGATGATGTTTCAATATATTTAAAAACGTATATATAAGTTATCTTCAGTAGCCGATACAGTAATCCACTATTATGTAGAGTTACTAAGATTTACTTCTTTTTGGTAGAATTCCAAAGTATTATTATAGATAGTGAAACGTTTCGTATGCAACGTTTTTCAACACTAGAGAACGGAAAATAGGTAGTAAGACTGAGAAAGAGAGAAAATTATATTAAAATATCAAGCGAGTTGGATAGATAGGACAGAAAAAAACATATGTGCATACGTGTGAATTGAAACACCAAAGGCGAGTAACTGTAGGTGAGTTACAGACTAATTAATCGTTGTTATAAATGTTTTGTCGCCAATGATGTTTTACTTTTGTTTGTCTCTTTACACGCGCTGTATTTTAAAATAAACTTAGATGAAATTGGAAAAATACTACTAACGATTTAGAAGACATCGATGTTATCTATTGTAGATCATTCAAAAAACAATAACTTGATCCGATGCCTAAATATGTTTTGTAAGAATAAGAGCGGCACCGCGCCGTTCTAAAAACTACATCGTTCATGATGACATCACCTTTATCATTTAATACATAAACTGGACAAGACTAAGAGTAGTAATATTTGCATTTAGCAGCAGATACTGTGATCTGAACATAGTTAAGAATTGTCTGCAGGTATGTGAACAGTCTGGCAATCCAAGCAATGTTTCTTTCTTCTTTTTCGAACTGACTTTTACGCTGTTGGCCTGATAGACCTTCATAGCTCTAATAGGTGTTTTAGTAACAAGTTCAAAGGCGTCAAAGTGGCTGAACTTCGGCTTGGGTTATTACCTTCAATGCAACATCGTGAGTCGAACTAAGCAATGTTAGCTAAAGTAACCATACATGTATGCGTTAGTGAAAGAGCTATGTGTACCTCATGAACGCATAAATTTTCTTCGAATCTGGCAATTTGGCTAAAACTAACTAACCAAGATCAAAAAAATAAGGCAAAAAACACTTGTACTATATGTGTATATATGGTGTTTGTGTATGGATGCAGTGTGATATTATTGCTCGATTACTCTACTCCGGGGGTCAAAATTGGGCTTGTGACGCTACCAAGGGAGGCCGCGTTGAGTGTGCGGGAATTAAATTCACTGCTAAGCCACAGCGACGTGATCTGTCGTTGCGAGATCGTCGATACGAGCATGTTCTGTCTGATAAGTCGAAGGGGGACATCGACCGCCAATAAAGGGATCTAAGAAAAGTAGGTAAACAATAGTAACCGAGTATCGTTAGTATTAGGTAACCACCATGAGCCAATTTATAATCAGGACATTAGTATGGATGAATAATATTCAATAGTACGAACGTGGTACATATTAATATCATAAAAGGCTTTGTATTTAATAGTTAGTTTGCCAATTAAGCTTTTAATACAATATATCATAGAGAGCGACTATGATAACGCCTGCAACCATTAGGATTAGAGACATGTTATAAGAAAATATTTATATAATTATTCCAAAATGTTATATATTAAGAACTAACTGGTGCTATAACTGCATTCAAATGATACTGCTTTGAATATTATACGATTGGATTTTATCATTACTGCTTAACATATGCCGAAGATAGTAGTGTTCTATAGTATCTAAGTTCTATATTGATCTAAAGACTAGGTTCAAACTAGTGGAATAGTTTTCAAGTTATGCCCGTACTTAGAAACAGATATATGGAAAATTATCCAAACTCGAATCTAATCTAAATCGAAATTCTTCTACCATATTCTCATACTCAGAATCCCGATTACATTTCTATTTCAATATGGACGATGCAAACTGAAGATATACGCAATTCCTCAGAATTTGAATCGCCAATACGTCGTGGGCTGGCGTGATGATTACGCCCATACCTTGCTTTGGGAAGAGGCCTATGGCCCTGCAGTGGGTCTTTTACAGGCTGATGATAATGATACGAAAGATGGCGTTAAGTATCATTATAAAGTTAAATTTTTGGAACTGTTTAATTCTTGTAATAATTAATTGTATTAAATGAAAGAAACTAAAAATAATCTGCTGCTGGAAATAATAATAACAATAGGAAGATTTACATATGATATAACTTAACAAATATAGAGTTGTTCGATTTCAAAATAAACACAGTTTGTACTGTGGTGACCAATATATTATACGTTATACAATCAAAAATAAATTCCAAAAGGTAATCAAAAAAATATTGAACCCGTGAGTTCTTGCCTAAAGAGTAGCATTTCAATCCCTACGTCACGAAATTTGTCAATAATCGTCTACACAATCGTACTACACTAACAACCCCTATAGATATAATTATTTCTTGTATATTATTAAAGGATCGATTCGTGTGTGATCATCCGGCTTGCAGAGGTCTTCTAGGTGAATCAGACAACCATCAATTAGCTTATTATGGTATTGCTTTATTGTATTGCCATTTATACATACGCGTGATTGTTCAGTGGTCGAACTTCGAACATTAAGGGGAAAAAAAATCTATTTATTTACATTGATAACACTGAAGCTTGTCAATAGCTATCAAAGAAAAAAAGAATGAAGAAAATCGGATGAGAAACAAAGGAGAGAGATGTTCCTACTGTTCTTCCACTGCCGGTAAGATACAACCGATTAACTCGGCAAGAACGGACAATCTGGTAATTTCGATGATGTTTCAATATATTTAAAAAAAATCTCAAATTCTAAAATTTGATGTTAATCTTGATATATTCCTTTTCTCAAAGACAAGTATATAAATAGTGACGGCGATCGAATCTCCACAAGTTCACACCCAGATATGCGTTAAGATCAAATAAACTCAATCTTCCTCTTTACTTTAAGGTCCAAGATAACAAACGAGGTTGTTAAAACTTCTATTCAAAAGCTCGTAGTGATGAACTCACATTTTATTTGCAGCTTTTCATCTCACAGTTTTAAGTCCACATTACCACAACTGTTTTAACCATCACACGTTAAAACCGGTTCTAATGGCACTTAATGACAAGCAGTATGTAACTCATGAAATAGAGGTAATTTGTTAATGCTTACTCAGAAACCCATTGATATTTTAATGCTCCTATATATTATAACATAAGGGGCACTTTAAAAGCCTGATCACGCCTTGAAAAAACTTCAGTGCGTTAGCAGAACGTAATGCAAAGATAGCGCTATACGAAACCGCACGTAGCCGACTATCTCAGTCTTATCCCTGACGTGCTAAATCAAATGCCGGGTACTATTATATATCTTTATTATATTTAAATTAATCTTTATTATATATTATATTATATATCATTAGGGTTATTAATCGACTTAAAACATCTTCATTCCTATATACACGTATTCATTTGTGAATCATGCAATTTTGATTAGTTTTTTACCGACCCTCCCGATGAAATAACGGCAGTAAACGATCAGTACCAGCCTGTCTCTCTAAACAGAGCGTGCTCACGCCCACGCCCGCGTAACCACAGATCACGCCGCCGTGGTCTGGGGGTAAATTTCGCTCCCGCACACCAGACTAGGCCCCCCTCGGCAGCAGCTCAAGCCTAGGTCCGTTCCCTCGGCGTGGAGCCCTTGAGTACGCTGCTCGCGCGATACAGTGACACAAAATCTTACATCACTGCGACAACATTACACATATCACCTCCACACACGTGCACGCATACACGCTTACACATGCAGGTGGAAGGGTTTTATTTTTTCCCCTTATCAAACTGAAATAGTTTAGAATATTATCCGATACGAAATATATATAAGGGTTGTTGAGGTATGTATGCTTGGTACACATATATGTTTCAACAACTCATATATGTATGAATAGTTAGCTTAGCTTAGGTTAGCTCAGATAGGTCGCGAATTGCATGTATCAGGCAACAGCCAAAGCCGAGGTGTGCCGCGCACCCTTGAGCTAGTTGTCAAAATAAAATCGGCTGAGTGCCTTAAGCGCTCGCCTTAGTAGTCCGGTGAAGCTGTTAAGACCTTGCTTGGTCAATAGCGTAGTCAGTTCGAAAAAAAAAAAAAACATTTTCGATTGTATGGTTCACAAATGTATACATGTATGAATAGCTTAGAATAGTTAGCTAGGTCAGACGCGACTTTTTCCAGGTAACAGTCCAAGCCGAGGTGTGCGTGCACCCTTGTGTATGTTACCTAAAACCCAAATCGGTTGAGTGCCTTAAGCGCCAACCTTAGTAGTCCGGTGAAGCTGTGAAGACTCTGCCAGGTCAATAGCGTAGTCAGTTCGAGAAAAAAAAACTTAAAACATTTTTACGTAAGCTACAAGTTTATTTGTGGCGATCTGTATTCCGATCAATATATCTGGGTATAAAATAAACAACTCAAATAAAAAGTTCGGTTCGAAATTGTTTATTTACATAATATTCACGATACAAAATGTTCATTAAAACGTTAAGCCGCTTTAAATGTTGGGGCAAAACAAAGCATATTGTTCAGAGTGGCGTCGTTGTTTTCCAATAACTTGGTATTAGAATTTTCAAGAAAAACATTATATACAAGATCTGTTTTTACCTGGAGGTACGTTAAGATTTATATAATTATACTTGCTCACACAATAAATGTTTGTTTACTCATTATTTGCTTACTTAATTTTTTATACGCTTTATAGAACGGCGTATAGATCTGTTATATCCATATAAATGTATGTAGACCTTATCTACCCTACTGAGATACAGTGATATTTGAGTATCTACAAACACAAAAAAAAAAATTTTAGATACATGTCGATTTTCTGGAAGCTTTTGACACTGTTGACTATGAAATATTATGATTAAAACTGTTAACTCTTTAACTTGTTAATTTAGGAAATAGTTGACATAACAAACTGATGTCTTATTTTACGCATCTCAACCTTTCATTTTAGTCAGAGGATATAAATCTAACTGTTTGACAATAAAAACCGGAGTACCACAAGGGACTATTTTGAAATCGCTATCAATGACTATTTATCTCAAAGTCTGATTTATAAGTGTTGCTACATGTCAGCTATGATTTAGAATTCTATTTCCAATATATGATCTCGGTGACAATTTAACATTGTATCAGGAACTGAATGAATTTCTTATCTACATTATTATATATAGACCATGGAAAAGGCATATCTTTAAAGGTTAATTAAAAGTACCCAGAAATAGAAGAAAAATCTATTCATATGGATGGAAAATAAAACAAACAATATATTCAAATAGTAGAAAAATAAACATATTGCAAAAATATACTTGACTAACAACTCGTTCATAGAAAGGCAAAGCTTATACAACTCATATTATAAAAAAGTATAATTAATACAATATTTTGTAATGTAATAACGAAAATAAAGGAATCCAACAATAAAAACTAAAGTTTAAAATAAACCATGTAAAAGAAAGTTAAATGAAACGCTTACAGTGCCTTATATAATGTTTATCCTTTGATCGCTTGACAAATACGGTTTGAAGATTTTTGATCATATTTTTGTTAACTGCACTCAAATAAATAAATAAACCGCTGTGGAATTTGATAACACATTAAAACATCCAATACAAAGAATCCAAATACGTGTATTCGGAATTGTAAATTGAGAAAATCAGTATTATATAAATCAAAAGAAAACAGAATCAAACATAAGAGCACCTGATAAATTTTCTTAGAAGTTAACAATACGTAACCTTGTCTTGAATGGGTGGGTGTACAAGCTCATATGACACGCTTCGATACATTGCATTCTTAGAAAAGAAACGAATCATATTATGAACATTACAGAAGTCAGACATTATAAATTATAATTATACATTAGCTGATTCCCACGACTACGTCTGCGTCGTTTATTATCTCATTTATTTTGTTATACCTCTAAAGTGTTAGGACGCGTTTTCGACGAAAGCTCCTAGGCGGCTTAACTATTTCCGACACTTTCAACATTTATCGCTATATTTCAACAAATATACAAAAAATCTTTAAATATTATATACCTAAACTTTCCTCGTATATTAATCTATCTATTAATGCATATCTAAACCGCTTGAAAATCTGCTCAGTTGTTTTTGAGTTCATCGTTGACAGACAGACAGACGCAGTGGAGGACTTAGTTATATAATATCTAGTGATATATCGAGCTTCATCGTCAATCTATCATGAGGAGACGAAACGTCTACGAAAGTTTTAACATTCTGTACCTCGAAGCGAGTATGTGTGATCTATTAAATTACTTTACTTGACATAGAATGCAGCCCTCGCCTCGGAAAGATAATTATCTTCCTTGTTCAACATTCCTTATTATCATATATGAAATTTATAAAAAAAATCTGTGTTATAATATAAATACTGTCTTGAAAATAACACGCAGGCAACATTATATAACTATGTTATTTTATTACACTGCATATTTATTTTATTTCAAACTGGAGAAGGTTATAAAGAGTTTAGTGTAGTCATATAAACACCAAGATGTATTTAAATATGTAAGTTAAAATGTGTATACATTGTTAAGGCTTAAATACATAAGATCGAACTATGTAGGAGGTAATATTATTTCGTACTAGCGGGCCTGGCGGACGTTGTTCTGCCTTGATAATAAAAAATACCTTGAGAAATTGTATACCTACACATTCCTCATGAATCACTTTACAAAATCCGTTCGCGAACAGACAAATGTGGTAGAGGACTTTGTTTTATATTATGTAATTATTATTATTATAGATAATAAAACTGTAATACACAATACTTACAACAATAAAATTATGGTAACATATGTGACTTACCGATGATATAAGTTATAATACTTTATGTCTTGTAGTCGGCCATCTTTAAAAGCATCATGAAAGAATAGTCAACCAATAACATTATAGTATTCACTATCTAATATGATCTATAAATAATTTAGTACAAGTAATTAGTATCTAGTACAAACAACTCTACGATCGCCTGTACAATTGATATAGGTACAATAATCACACAAACATATACATAAAAAGACTTGTATTCGATACCATTGTAACTATAGTATAAACTTTGACCCTACGTTAATAAAAAAAACCTTTTATTAAGTGAGGAGAAAACATTGTTCTTATAAAAAAAACGAAGTACATTTTCATGACAGGTAAGGTTGAAAAACAAGTTGTGTCTTTAGTAACACAGCGATTTGTATGCAACTATGTTTTTAAATTGCTCCCTCGCTACCTTAATTCTACCTTGGAACTCGACTTTTATTGCTTAGGTATAAGAAATTATAGGAACTGTCTAGTACATGTATTTGTTATTAGCAAAAACTGTTAAAGTTATTTTACGAAGAGTCAATGTGCTTGGTCAGTATTTTTTTTTTTTTATGTCATAGGTGGCAAACGAACAGGTGGGTCACCTGCTGTTAAGTGATCACCACCATCCATGCACACTAACAACCCCAGAGGAGTCGTAAGTGCGTTGCCATCTTTCGGAGGGAAGGGTTAGGGGAGGGAAAAGGAGAGGAGAGGGGAGGGGAGATGGGTCTCCGGCGCTCTCACTGACCGAACGAAACGCAACAATGCAAGCACTGTTACTTCACGTCGGTTTTCTATGAGAGGGTGGTACTACCCCGGACGAGCCGACCCATTCATGCTGAAACCAATAAAAGTTTCAGCGTGGCTCTACCACCATTAAAATATCTATCTAGTATCTAGTATCAGTATATCTAGTTGTATGATATCTATTAATTTTTTTTAAATATAATATCTTGGAACACTTTTTTTCACTTTATCTTACTATGTAGTTACTAATCGCATCTATCTATCGCATCTAAGCATATTAAAGATTATTAAAAAATATATATAATGTTCATTATGTGATTGATGCCCAGTTTCTGAGGTACTTTAATTGTAGTTTATCTGTTCAATAGCGTTATCGGTTCGATAACTAGTAAAATTGCGTTTCTGAACACACAATCGTACGATAAATGTCAGTAAAACTGAACCGGCCATATGACAGTTTATCTTATAGATACCTTTGTTGAGTTAATAACTATTGGTAGTTTAACCGAGTATCTCAGAAAACGGGCATAAGTCACTGGAAATAAATACATGAAGTCTAATACTATATAAACTCACATAAAAAAAAATTACATAATTGATATTATTTTATTTTTTTTCGAATTGACTACGCTATTGTCCCAGCAAGGTCTTAACAGCTTCACCGGACTACTAAGGCGAGCGCTTAAGGCACTCAGCCGATTTTACTTTGACAACTAGCTCAAGGGTGCGCGGCACACCTCGGCTTTGGCTGTTGCCTGATACATGCAATTCGCGACCTATCTGAGCTAACCTAAGCTAAGCTAACTATTCATACATATATGAGTTGTTGAAACATATATGTGTACCAAGCATACATACCTCAACAACTCCTATATATATTTCGTATCGGATAATATTCTAAACTATTTCAGTTTGATAAGGGAAAAAAAAAAAACCCTTCCACCTGCATGTGTAAGCGTGTATGCGTGCACGTGTGTGGAGGTGATATGTGTAATGTTGTCGCAGTGATGTAAGATTTTGTGTCACTGTATCGCGCGAGCAGCGTACTCAAGGGCTCCACGCCGAGGGAACGGACCTAGGCTTGAGCTGCTGCCGAGGGGGGCCTAGTCTGGTGTGCGGGAGCGAAATTTACCCCCAGACCACGGCGGCGTGATCTGTGGTTACGCGGGCGTGGGCGTGAGCACGCTCTGTTTAGAGAGACAGGCTGGTACTGATCGTTCATATTTTGCGGCGGATACCACTAACGGACTGGGATGATTCGCGGCTTTTTCAAAATAACTAATCGTAAGTGATTTTACGTACGCCCAGATAGAAGGCATCGTAATTGATATAATATATACAATAACAATGAATTACTCCAATGTACTTTGCGCTTACAGTTTTCGTGAAAACGACAAAATTCTTGCATTTTTTAATTATTAAAGTCATGATGTATTTATATATAGTATAAAAATTAATTATAAAAGGATATGTACATTCAACTCTTCTCTAAATTATTAGAAATACAGTAACAAGTGTAAATTAGAATTGTTAAAAGTATTTACACATTAAAAAAAGAAATAATTATAAGTACTGTAACAAATATTCATGATCTTAGTTTTTTTAAGTTAAAGTTGATTAATATTGTGTGTATTAAATATGCTGTATTTTAACGTATCTGCTTTGTAATAAAAGTTTCTTATAATTTAATTTCTAATTATATGTTCGGTCGGCTCTACTATGGTCGTACCACCCTCTCACAGAAAACTGACGTGAAATAACAGTGCTTGCATTGTTGCATTTCGTTCGGTTAGTGAGAGCGCCGGATGCCCACCTCTCCCTAAACACAGGCTGACAACGCATTTGCAACTCCCCTGGAGTTGTTAGTATCTATCGACGGTGACCCACCTGTTCGTTTGCCTCCTATGATATAACAAATCTGACTTTTTATGCTTAATTTTTTTTATCAAATAATAGAAGAAAAGATCGAGGAAATATCTTGAAAATCGTATTACGAATAACAAGAAGAAATTCTATAAAGTCTGTAACTGAGCCGGTTACACCGTGAAGATGCAAGAACGTGAGAGAATCTGACTCGATTGGAAAACTTACACGACAAGACTTGAAACGGTGAAACGAAATCAGACAGATGTAAATATATGCTCATCCATCTAAGCATTAAAGGAAAAGGAATTTGCAGGCTCATTGAGTTATTAATCTAATACAAATACACAGACAGATATCACATTATACGACATGAAGTATTATATCATTTCTGATTTAAACACATAGGCCATCGTTTCTCAATCTTTAGGTCTCGAATAACAAAGGACCCGCGTTTGCGAATTTTATGAAGAAGCAATGCACTAATAAAATTAGGCTAGTGCATACAGCTTTAACCGAAGGATCTTAATTTTAGTAGTTTTTATTTTAAATGCCTGAATTTGAATTATTAGATGCCATATTATATTGTGTCGTTGGTATTTTACTTATTATAAATAGTTAATAACAGTACGAAATATTACACGAATTCTGAGATATTGCAAACACTTAGATAATAGTAATAATAATCTCCAATAGTGAGAATTGATTGCCTAAGTACCTACTTACTACTTTCTACCTAGAAATAGTAACAATAACACTGGAATACATAGAAGCCTCTTATCAAAGTATTGATACACTTGTATACGAACTCAAAATACACAAACAAATAATGATTCACCGACCATGGTTTCTAAAAATAACGTTGTTGAATTATTCGAATAATGACGTCAGCTTTCCAGAGTTTTATCCCCCTTCTTTATTGAAAGGTACATGAATCGTGCCGAGTTGCGTCAATAGAGAGTATTATTTTAGCAAATACGAAGAGAAACAAAAAGAAAGAAATTTTCAAGCGGACTACCGTAGTATAACTCTGTGATAGTGAGTCTATTTGATTGTTGACTGTACGAACGTTTTATTTACCTACGGCATACCATAATTCAGTATTTTAAAAAGAAAATATTACGTGATAACTGAAGCAAAGTAGAATAGCAAGAACAATTTTTATTCAACGCTCGTGTGAATTTATTGACCTACAAAATATATCTTCATTTGTCCTTAAACCACGATATCGAAAAAAGGCAATTCGTCGAGGAGTACCACGACCGATATGATAAAGCTTAGAGAAGTGACATATATTAATACGTGGGGGCGTTGTAATTTTTACTAATTATGTTTTTCGTATATTTATTACGTCGCGACACTAAAAAGTTTGGGAAACGACGCACTAGGGTAGCGTATTTTATCCATGTTAGATTATAAATTATATTTTTTAATAACATAAGCCTTTACATATAATATTTTGATTAAGTAAGAAAATTTGTTCACTCTTATTTGTTTATATTAAGTAGCTTATCTACTTTTAGTTGTTGTATGCAGAAGTTCACAGATAAGTATAATAAAAAAAATCTCGAGAGCTGAGTGTACAATCTGGATTCAGTTTTAGAGTCACTTTTATATTTGAAGTTATACTTCTTTTGGCATCTTAGGGAAAATTATGAGAGTAATTTTTACGATGATAGTATATTTTATCTATGTTAGATTATAAATGATATGTTTTAATAATATAAGCCTATAAGTATAATAATTTGATTAAATACGAAAATTTGTTCACTCCTATTTGTTTATATGAAGTAGCCTGTCTACTTTTAGTTGTTGTACGCAGAAGTTCACAGCTCAGTATAATTTAAAAAAATCTCGAGGTATGAGTGTACAATCTGGATTCAGTTTTAGAGTCACTTTTATTTTTGAAGTTATACTTCTTTTGGCGCTTTTTTTTCTCGAACCGACTACGCTATTGACCTGGCAGGGTCTTCACAGCTTCACCGGACTAAGTTTCTTTTGGCGCGTTAGGGAAAATGATGACAGTAAATTTTTACGATGAGCGCGCACACCGTCACGGAAAACCGACACCCTAAAGATAGCTATAGTCAACATTTTGTTTTGAAAAGATTTTTATGTTGTTACGCCAAAGAAGTATAACTAACGCGTGTACATAAGTACACACACTTTTTTTTTGTATCTTTATGAGGATTTCTTAATCCTTTTTACCATTTCTAATATACCTCTATTAAACACTAACCTTACTGCTTAGCCTCTATGAAACAATATTCTCAATAGTAAAGAAATCAACGTACATTTATCAAATGAATAGAATAATATATAAATAATATTGTAGGAGAGAATATCAATACAACCTTTACAACTCACTAATTCCTATTATAATCTCATATAGGAACAATTCTCTCAAATATCTCTGCTAATTACACAAGCCCAAATCGCTAATGGGAGGTTTAAAATATATTGCCCTAGAGATACTAAATAACTTAGAACCTTTATATAAGAAGTATAACTAACGCGTGTACATAAGTACACACACACTTTTTTTTTGTATCTTTATGATGATTTCTTATTCCTTTTTACCATTTCTAATATACCTCTGTTAAACTTTAACTTTACTGCTTAGCCTCTATGAAACTATATTCTCAATAGTAAAGAAATCAACGTACATTTATCAAATAAATAGAATAGTATATAAATAATATTGTAGGAGAGAATATCAATACAACCTTTACAACTCACTAGTCCCTATTATAATCTCATATAGGAACTATCCTCCCAAATATCTCTGCTAATTACACAGGCTCTCGCTAATGGGAGGTTTAAAATATATTGCCCTAGAGATACTAAATAACTTAGTACCTTTATATATAATTTTTGCTCTCGGCTACGCACGCGTCAGTTACGTGTTTATCTACTGTAATAGTTGAGTTATATTAGAAACTAAGTGTGCCTAACTAACTAACTAAGTGTGAACTTAATGTAAAAAAACAGCGACTTAAGTTAAGTGAATATATTAAGTCCATTTACTTATCTAATTTTCTCTCGTACTTAAGTCGCGTCGTGATTAAAATTACAATAACTTTTGATAGAATGAACCGATTTCAATGAAACCAAGACTAAGTGCTACTCGAAGACATGCGTTATGATTTTCTTGGTGAAGCTTTATTGTGAACGCAGTACTTTAGCAGTGAAGCGTGTTCATACAAACAGATAGACAGACATTTTCAAAAATGATTGAAATGTATTTTATTACTTATTCCAAGATACATGCAACATTTTTATTCACAGTTTTATCATATGTATGTATAGAATAAGACTATAGTGGGTAAATACTCTATATGTTAAAATATATTTTTTTATTACAATCGGCGTCATTTATAGATGATGACGCGAGGCAACACCACTTACTGTCGAATTATAGGAAAATAGACAGTGTAAATTTCTTCTCCACAAACAAACGATGTTATAGTTTACTAATCTCGTATATCTACATAATAACTGTTTCAGAATGAATCATTTTGATATATCGACTAATATCGAGCATGGTAGAACTTGGTCAAGACTGTGACAGATTTATAACGCTTACAATAAAGTGACACCGGTGTAAAGGACAACAAATCTAATTAAGCTTATTATAGATTCCAAATTGGCTTGCATATCAAAATACGTAAACTTCTTTTTTCCTTTGTAATTTTTCTTCATTTGAACACAATTTTAGTTAAGTCTAAGCTGGTACTACTTAATATTAAATTTGTGGACTAACTCTTAGATTCCTTTTTTTTTCAAACTGACTAACGCTATTGGCTTAATCAGCCGTCATAGCTTGGCAACATGCTGAAAGGTGCCAAAGTGTCTAAACCTCGGCTTAGGTTGTTGCCTTGGATGCAACAATGCCAATTTTACTAAGCTTATCGTATATATATGAATTAATAAAGGACACAAGGATATGTATTCCATAGGTAACTCCTGGAACACACCTATAAGCTACTAAATACTCAGGTAATTCAATGATGGAAATTGTACATTAATAGCGTCTAAACAATTTAAAGATATATAAATAAAACTTTCAAATACCTTTCCATTTTCTATACGCCATTTTATACCGGTATTTAGAAAAGGTCTCTGGGTCCCGTGAAACGTTTTTATTATTCTTTACACCGTTGGGTGGATTAAATTTTGCGATAGTCCGTTAAAATTCGTTCAATGGAAACTGAACTCGTCTATACACTCGTAACAAAAACAGGATCGTTCATTCATCCCGGTATCAGTGAATTGAGTTCTTTTGTGTTTTGAAGGATTTAGTATAAACGACGGATCAATATAGAAAAGAAATTAGCATCTATATAAACATATATTATCGATCACCATACCAGCACACCTAGATGTTATTTTTAGAATAGTGTACTTATTGAGATGCTGTAGTGTAAATCTGGTTGATGCTTCAATAGATAGATAGAAATCTATGATTTCATTGCCACATTAATAGAACTAGTGGTCAACCAATGGTCGAAATTCGATCATAAATAATGAATTCTTTAAATTTCAATATTATTATGTTTTCTTCCAAACGGTCACTTGTAACAATTGAATATATTTTTTTAAGAAGAAACTGATTTAGCCAAATTGTGATTGAAACATAAAAGCGACGTTTGTTGTATGAAAAAAGAGACATATACATTTCTATAGAAATTAACGTGCGAGAGAATGAGATAGAATACATTATACAGTGTTTTTAAAATTGGCGGTTTTATATTACACTATCTAATACTTGCTTTAGTTCAGTTTGCAAACATTGTACATGTGTGCACTCGGAGCAGTAATTATATACATTTTTTTATAAAATCTATTAATCAATGAAACGTATGATCTGCAATATATCAATCTTACATTACATAAGCCTCTATACTACGTGCTGGTCTGACGCAAGCCGTGCAAACACAATACCGCCGGTCATGCTTACTAGCATGTCATCACGCGAAATTATAAGTTTATCTCCTGTCAAAAAACCCTGCAACGCACCTAAAAAAGTTGTCACTTCAAAAATAAGTGTTAGTTTTATTGGACTGATGTCCAGTAATGTGCGCGTCCTACGTGTCTGTAATCTCAAAATATAGCTAGTCATATGATGATTGAAATTAACTTCAAATCTTTTGTTGATTTATTATCGTTGGATTTATTAAAAATCTTCATGACACTGGCAGAATTCTGGAATTTTCCACAGGGGCCAAAGAATAAATAAAAAAATAGCTATAGAATAATTTTTTAAATTATTGCCTTTCTACATAAATATAATATAAGCTATTAAAATGATTAATGTTACCAGGCGTGTAAACAGTCGGTTGGTCCTAAACTAACTGGAAGGGTGACGCTGGAAGCACCGCAGTGCGCATTTACGGTGTGTGCTCTATATTTCCATTCGAATAAGTTTTAAATGGGCCACGGGAACGTCGCAACTCACGCTGTTCTTATTAAAGGTTGTTCAGACACCGGTATAGCAAAACAACTTGAATTATGTCATGTAAAATACGCTAGATTTGCACGTGGTTCCACATGCTCATGATTTCTTACTGTTACTATTATTTGTTACTGGGTGTCACCAGTTACTTGAGACAATTTAATATAAAAATTTAGTTCAGTGTTCCGTGCGTATGAAACGCACGTTTCTGGACACTGCTTCTTTATATTACTACCATACATTAATAAGTACAGACACAAAAATAAATTGAAGTGTATGTCTGTAATATCCATATAAAAGCTTCTTAAATAATGGATATGAAAGTAAGTTAAGTAAAGAATATATATAGGATATTCTAAAAATGTTATGAGTTTCCTCCTACTATAATATTTTTCTGTATGCCGCTATCGTTACCATTTTTGGAATTACAACAAGAAGTGCAGAATTGCTTATATCCGTATATTATTTTATATGCATAAATAATATATTAGGAATATTTCTTAAGAATCGTAATAACATATATTAATTTTAAGTCAATTAGCAACGTTATCAACGTTGGACGAAAACCAGTGAGTAATTAACCTGAGAAGTGTGTACGAAAACAGTGGCACAATAGAATGCGTAGTTGAAAGTACTGAGAAAACTCTGGAATTCTGAATCCTGAAAAAAAAAACGAAAATTCTGTCGTCGGGAAGTCTAAAGTTTGCTGAACAGAAAATATAAATAGCCTACCAAAGTTGAAGCCTAAAGAAAAGGTAAAGCTAAAAGATCCTATCAGACTTTGAGACTTTGTAACTATATATAATAACCATAAACATATAGTGGTACAACAAAATCATCCCAAGGAGGGTTGATGTCAGGCAGGCGGCCGATCGTAAAAATCAAGCCAAATCATACACCACAACATGACGAACACGTTGTACCGACCCTACTTAGGTAGGATAAGGGTAAGAAGAAGAAGATATAGGATATTCTAACTAATAACAGAGAAAAATAAAATGATTTTACCGTAAAATCAAACATAAATTTAATTTTAACTATTTTTTTGTAACAATTTGTTACCGTAAAAATAGAATGTGGTAAATGTGTAGCATATTCAATGCTGAAAGTGCGCATTGTAAGCAAAATTTACAGCGATGGAAATACTTGTGAAAGGAAAATATTTGTGCGGTGTCTCTCGTATATAAATTATTTTAATTCTGTCCGTTTTGGAATCTCGCATGGAAATGTTACATTTATTACGGAAAGTGTTTAACAGCGCTATGTAACATAATACTGACATTACAGAACTTTGTGATGTTTTCAATGTAAAGACCACAAAACGAAGGAATCCATTTGCAACACTTTGTTTTTTTTTAATTCGACATGATTAAAAAAACATACAAATAACTGCAACATAAACGTAAACCCTTATTTTGTATATTTTTTAAGGATAACAATCACGCTATGTATGTACCCCTGATACTGAATGATTACCGAAGCTTATGGATAACTGCAATTACTAAAGTTTTATTATGTCACCGATCTTGAAGAGCGTATTTCAGTCCGCCTTTGAAGAGTCCTATGTTATAGCCATGAGGTAAACCGTACTTATTAGCTCATATCATAACTCTATGACATACGATTGGAAGGTTCTAGAGAATGATAATGTTACCTCGATTCTACTATATTTTAGCATGTGGGTATAAGCAACCAGATAGAAGGTGGAAGATCCGAAGTTGGAACGGCAATTAGTGGATCATGTCAAAAAGTTCTACAGCACAGTCCTTATTTGCACGCTATTCCACGGAGTCAAAACCTGGTAGGCAGGAGCACCTATGCAAGATATGTCAGTAGTACGCCATTACCTTGGTGTTGTATAGATATTATAAGTTTCTTGGGATAATTTCAATTAATTAACAAGATGGCCGTCTTGTTAGAAATTTTCGGGGAGCTTTTGTGGCAAATGAGAATCCATGCTCCGTGATACTATTTCCCATGCCTTTCACTTGTGCATAATACCTAAACTATATTACATAAAATCACCACAATTATTACAAAATATAGAACCTATTAACACAAGACTGTGAATAAAATATAAAATCCACTGCATGGCATTCCAAGACCCCGTCAAAAACTCCTGTTACATTGTTGGTTGTGGTAATCATCAATACCTTTAACTAATATATGCGTTCTGGTGTATTAAATAAAATAATTATTTAAATTTAAGCTACAAATGATTTTATAGAACGCAACACAATATACCAAACAAACGGCACGTCATTTACGGTAAACTGCACTACAATGTCGTGATGTTTAATAAAAATATATTAATACTGAATAAACACGACCGAGTAATTGAAAATGTATGTAAACAGGCAAACTTTCGTTAATTATACGTGTTCATAATTGCTGTTATTGTTTCAACAATATCGGCGATGCCGTTCGTGGAAAATGTTCACCAATTATTTCGTGTATCATTTCACACCTTTAATGGTTTGGTCAAACGTGAATATATTCTCTTATTTTCAGTAACCGTTCGGTTAAACACTAATTATTGAGTACAAAATGTAAAAAAAATACCGGTGTTAAATTGAGAATTGCAATACACTTTTTTGACTTATTTAATACAATTCCACGTTATAAAAAAAATGTTAAACAAGTTTTATACTTATTCTTAAATATCTTTATATATAAATTTCTTCTGTGCGTGCGTATGTCACTGAACTCCTCCTAAACGACTGGACCGATTTTAATGAAATTTTGTGTACGTGTTCCAGTGGATTCGAGAATGGTTTCGATTCACAACAGGACCCGGTAGGTGGCGCTGCGGTTGAATTTTAGATTTTTTTAATTATCAAGTCAGGACAACGTCTGCCCGTTCCGCTAGTATATTATAAAGAAAACAACGTATCTCTGTTTGTTTTGATCGTCCGTTAGTGCGCTTATACGTGATTATTTTTCAAAACGTTTGTGTATTTTCTATTCATGTTATAATATATATTTAATTACAATATGTAACAAGTTATGTTAAAAGTAAATTAAGACGACACAAACTTACTACCATTATACTATAATTTATGTATACGTCGGAGGAAAAGTTCGTTCTACCGTCATAAAGTATGTGTACCGACAAAAATATTAAGTCCTACCGTCCGATACGAAGCAAGCCTATAGAAGGCGCAGCAAAAAGGAGTGGGGATCAATATCACGCGGAGCGTTGGACCGTCCACACCTCTAAAAATAATATATTTTGTTATGTATCTGTATCTGCTGTCTAAGGTAAACGATTTTATTATTGATACTTGATTAGTCTTGACTCCCTGATCTGTTAAATGACAGAGTATTTAGTTCTTTATAATTATCACGAGCATATCGGGCACGCTTTACTCGGTATGTTGCTGACGAGAAACCAAAAGGTTATCATCTGTCAAATTCTGCTTAAAAATTGTTCTAAAAAATTGTTCACTTCAAAAAACTTGTGTATCCAAGTAAAAGTCTTATGCCCATTTCTAAGGTACTTTAATTGTAGTTTATCTTTTCAATAGCGTTCTCGGTTCGATAGTTTGTCAAATTAAGTTTCTGAACACACAATCATACGATAAATGTCAGTAAAACTCAACGGACCCTTCGACAGTTTATCTTATGGATAATTTTGTTAAGTCGATAACTATTGGTAGTTTAAACGAATGCCTTAGACACCGGGCATTATAGTAATATTATACAATATACATAATACATATATCATTACCTGTACTTGTTTTATTCTGTCTATACAATATATATGTGTCGCGTTTGATATTAATTCCAATCGCTTTGACACACTACCCATTAATATCTCACTCAGCGTATTCAACGTAATGAACCAATACGTTGTGGAAATGAATTGATGGATTATGAAATGGACCGCGTCATCAGTTATTTGCGATAGATTTTTCAGTGTATGCATTTTAACGGAGCGCCGGTCGCAATAATGCCTTCGGAAACGTGCGCCGGCACTTTGCACTCTTTTAAAAAAAAATGGCGCACTAAAACCTTTGACTTCACTTCGTCCATAGCCTTTTTGTTCGAGTAGCAAAGCCAGTCACCGTATAGAATACATTAGCATAACGTTTTTCCCAAGTCTTTTGGGACGTGCAATCCTCTGCGTTCGTCCTATACCTTTTTTAACGCTTTTTTTTAACAAACTGTGCTTTTGTGCACCCATCACCGTCGGCGTTTAATCCCAACTACTTAAAATTCGATCACTATAAAAAAGAAGATTTAACGTCATCTAATAATATTCCAGCTATCCGTCGAGCAGAAGTTCTATGAAAGGTCTAAGATATTTTTTTAAAGTCAATTGATAACTTCTATTTCTACATGAACTTCGCAATTATCTTTTTAATTGGTTTATAGAGAGAAAATAAAACAAATAAATAAAAGAATTTATTTTAATATTCACCTAAATTCAGTTAAAATAAAAAAGGCTAATTCATTAAAGGCTAAAAAAGGAAAATTCTAATACATAACATTACAATGACAAAAATTTTAAGCTTTAAGCTAGTTTTAAGCTAGTCTAGCATACATCGGAAGAAAATTGTTTTCTACTCTTAGAGACAAAGATCAAATAGACAATCACACAATTTAGTTCCAGTCACATTTATTGCTTATAGTTACTATAGACGTGATACACTTGAAGAGTTATTTCGTTTCGTTTATCTAGTTATAGAACTTAACTAACTAGAACCCCATTGTTTCTAATTCCCACGGTCGATGAGTCATCTGTTGTTTGTTTATGACAATGAGTTCGCAAGTGTAACAAAATCTTTAGAAAGCTATCAGGAAACTGAGGACTCTAACAAAAATCACTATCTGATAATCCAAAACTATTATTGTTCAAATTATCACATCAAAATTATTGATGGAATATTATTTTATGTTATATACTAGCTTCTTTTTGCATATAACTTATATAGAATAGTAACTTTACTGTAACGCTAACACGCAACGGAAGCTCTCAAAAGGAAAAGAAAAACCGATTTATATAAATGAGATATCTAAGACTGCAAGAATTTTTCAAATCGGACCAGTTGTTCTTGAGATAAGCGTGTTGAAGAAAACAAACTCTTCAGCTTTATAATATTAGTACATAGATATCGCTTTCAATGTATTTTAGGAAACGGGTTAATAAACCTTTAAGGCTGCTTTATCGCTTATGAGACGTGTATTTATATAAGGAACAAATAATTTAATTAATGACTTTATTTTCAATAATTTGCTCTTTTTTTGGTTGGAATGGACATGGTTGGAGATGGTAATTGCATCACAGCGGCTCGCTTAAGTATGTCACGATTTTTAATCAGTTAATGCATATTCAGTAATGATAATCAGTCACAGTGACTCTGTTTTGAGTCACACAGAGACCGAAAATTGTAGACGTCTCAAAGTTCGCAGTTTTTTTTATATTATGGGGGCAAACGAACATGCGGGTCACGTGGTGGTAAGTGATCACCGCCGCTCATAGACACTAGCAACACCAGGGGAGTCGCAAGTGCGTTGCCGCATTTTAAAAGAGGTGGACTTCTGGCGCTCTCACTGATAGAACGAAACGCAACAATGCAAGTACCGTTACTTCACGTAGGTTTTTTGAGAGAGTATGGTAATAACCCGGGCGAGCCGGCCCTTTCATGCTGAAACCAGTAATAGCTTCAGCGTGGCTCTACCTATTACCTGGTTACTTTTTCATTGCATTTTACTTACCATCCGATACATTGTCACTTAGTTTAACAGACAATAAAAAAAATCCTATTTAAGGACTTTAAAAAAACACTACGTAGTTGATTTAATCATGTCACCATATAACATGCGTCTCTAATAATAGTTCTAACAGAATAGTAATTTCCGAATGCATCACTTCCGATCGTCCGAGCATCATCAATAGCATCAATTTCGAATGGCTGCGCACCTATTTGGCTAATTTGACTAATTAAGCTAAAGGCTGTTTATAGGGTGGATCGATATGTGAACGATGGTGAAGTCTGGAAAGGAGGCGTCTCTCTGTGCATACACGAAAAACGAATGTAACTTTTTATGTCTACAACTATGGACATTCTTAAAAATATGTTGTGTCATGTTATGTATAATAAAAAGATAAATTAGATCGACTTTCTTGCCGATTTTTCTCGATGACTCTGTGGTTTCCGAACCGATGGTAATCTTGACGATTACAAGTGGCTCCTCTGGGAGTTTTTGGCGGGATTTTATTCATAATCTTATGTCATTAGCCTTTATGTTTTGTAAAGTTGGTAGTGTTTTACGTAATATAGTTTGGTTATTGTGCACATGTAAAGTGTATGGGAAATAATATAATGGAGCATGAATTCTGACTTGCCAAAAAAAAAACTCCCTGGAAAGTTCTAACAAGACGACCGCCATGTTGTTAGTTCATTGAAATAATAGCAAGAAACTTTTAATGTCGTTAACTACTCGATAATGGCAGTAGTAATCTACAAGAAGATTAGTTGCGAAAAAAAGAAAAAAAAAGTGTCTTCTCAGGGCTTAAATTCAATATTTTTTATTTAATTCATTTTTTGTTGTTTGTAATTGCCAGGACAAGGTTTGTATGACGGAAAATGATTGACGAATCATAAGAAAATGTGAAAATATTGGTTTGTAAAAAGTTTTATTTTATAAAAAAACGAGTTATCGAGAGATTAAGAAATTACGAAGATTTTCAATAATATTAACAGGAATCGACGAAACTGCTAAGTTGCAATTTTATTTCTTTGCAAGATAAGTGATTTGATCCCGTTTTCTTCGATAGTACATCCGTACGAAGCCGGTGAGGGAAGATAGTATTTAATACAGACGACTATGTTAAAAATGAAACACGATATATGGGTGAAATGATCGCCTCCATTTGCCTAAGCAAATTCTTGCAACGGGTTGCCATTTACGTACGTTATTGATGGATCGACATAAGCACATAAAACACAGCCGTATCCGAAGCATTTTATCATTTCTGTTAATCCACAAAGATGGTATACACATTTTATAAATTGCATATATAACCAGTTCACGTTTTGGGCGGTTTTTCGAACGTACAGTTTAAGATAAGTGGGACAGATAGACGTTAATTATGATGAGCGAGCGAGAGGCGATATCTGGTTTGTTTTTATTGCAATGGAACCTCCATTATATAATTCACAAAAAAGTCAACTACATATGTAAAAATCCAGTGTCATGTATTATTAACCACGATGAACTCCGAAGCTACTCAACCGATCTTCAGGAAAGTTAGCATTTATGTATAATTTGATACAACTTGAGATATAGGATAATTTATATTTCAATTAATGGCCGCAATATTTTTTAAATTGCAAAATAAATGATTGTCAATGTTGATTACTGTTATTAATTTTAAGTTTCATCAGTCACGACCAGATGACGCTCTAAATAAATTTGGTTACAGAAAACTGTAAGACTGAATTTTAAAGATCAATAGATCGCTGTCGCCAATGCCGTAAGCGATGCCATACTACATGGTATGGGCTTATTTATACCTAACTCCGTAGTACCCATCGGTGGCAAAACAGAACCATGGTTTGGTTATTCCTGCAGAATGGCTAAACGCCGGAATCAAAAGTGCTACCAGGCCTGGGTTGACGCGTTGGTGTCAAAGTATGTAAATACCAGTGCTCTCAAAAAGGAGTATAAGAATGCGGTCAGATCTTACAAAAGAGCGATAGCTTTATCCAAGTCCACCTTCATGGGCAGAATGGATTCGTTTGTCTACCCTGTGGAACTTGGGCATTCTAGTCTCTCGCCAAAGCCGCCATAGGGAACTTCAGTCTGCCATCGTTCCCACCATTGCGGAAGGAAGACAATTCGTTGGCCTACGACGCTAAAGACAAAACCAAACTTCTTGGCTGCGTTTTTGCGTCGAACATGACTCTAGATGAAAGGGGAAGTCTCCACCGAACATAGCGCGTTGCAAAAGCTACATGCCCAATGTGCAGTTTTTGCAAAAACACATACGCAAAAAGCTCTTCTCCTTAAACATCAGGAAGTCGAGTGTACCCGACGGGATTTCCGCAATTGTGCTAAGGACATGTGCTCCGGAACGAGCTCCAGTTCTTGCGCGTCTTTTTCGGCACTCATATTCCACAGGCGTTGTGCCAGCATGATCGAAGTCTGCTTCTGTGCACCCGATCCCAAAAAAGGTGACCGCTCAGAGTCGTCGCACTACCGGCTAATCACCATCACTTCCTTGAGTTCCAAAATAATGGGTTCCATTATTAACTGCCAGCTCTTAAAGTACCTAGACGGGAACCAGCTTATTAGCGACCGCCAATATGGCTTTCGCCAATGTCGCTCAGCTGGTGACCTTCTAGTCTTCTTGACACATCGATGGGCGGAGGCAGTCGAAAGCAAAGGAGAGGCCATAGAAGCATAAAAGTCTTAGTCAACGGTGCATGCTCTGATTTAATGCCTATGAATGCTGGCGACCCACAAGGCTGTGTACTACGTTGCAACTAAGCAACAATCATTGCTATGCGGACGATAGTACTGGGGACGCTTTATACACTGAACATGCTAATATTTCCCGGGAACACGTTGTTGAATGCCGGAATCAACTTGTGTCTGAAATAGAGACCACACTCCACCACGTCTCGCATTGGGCGTAGACAAAACTTGGTTCAATTTAACCCCACAAAGACACAAGTTTGCGCTTTTACCGTAAAAGAGACTAAATTTAACGTAATGCCTAACTTTCAGGGAGTTCACTTAGTCACCAAACCTAGTATCGGTATCCTCGCCGTTGACATATTGAGTGTCGTCCAATTAAGCGGTAATTTGGAAAGCTAAGCAATGCTGGCCTCCAAAAAACTAGGTGTTCTTAATAGGGCATGACAGTATTTCATGCCAGAACATCGTTTACTACCTTATAAATGGGGCTGGAGCGCCCCAATATCAGCTGCTTTCGTTTAACCGCATCCAACGTAGAGCGGCTCAAATCGTCGGCGACGGGGTAATATCTGATCGGCTTAACTCATTGACATTGCGTCGGGATATCGCGTCTCTTTGCGTCCTTTATCGCATTTACCACGAAGAATGTTCAGAGGAGTTGTTTGGACTTATACCTGCCGCTACTTTCTATTTTCGTACAACCCGCCTGAAACTGAAATTTCATCCACACCAGATTGGTGGAGGTCTTCCATGCTGAGGTTTTCAAGGTCACTTCTGCCTCGTACTTCGACCCTGTAGAATCGACTCCCAGCGGCGGGGTTTCCAAACAATAAACAAACGACTTACAATCCTTCATTCAAAAAACGAGCGTACACTTTTTTAAAAGGCCGGCAACGCTCTTGTGACTCCCCTGGTCTTGCTAGTGTCTATGGACGACGGTGATCACTTACCACCAGGTGATCCGCCAGTTCGTTTGTCCCCTATAATATATAAAAAAAATATCTCATAAATGGTGCCACGCAAATACTTTATCAAAATTTTAATTCAACATGTCACAACTGAGCAACAACAACGCGTGGTTGGGTCAGCTAGTAGTATATACAGCGCGATTGGTTAGTCACTAGCAATATTTTTATAGAACACTCATGAGGCGTTTCAGGCTCTAAACCAATTAAAAAAATAGGTGTTGAATATTTGACCTAATTATATAGAAAAAAAAAACAAAAATTATATTCAACCCATTACGCGGCTTTGTTAAAGCACGCCTAAGATGGTGTCATTGACCATCGGGCCGTGTTCAATGAAGTGTGAAAAAACGAACAACAAATGATAATTTTTAAAGATGTGCCAATTATGACTTTGGCCGAATAGCCGACTAGCCGCTTAATCGGTTGTTTGATTTTTTTATTTTGTACGTGTCCGAGAGATGTTTTTTTTTGTGCAAAAATATTGTTGTGTCAAGATATTACTGTTTTTGTTCATGAAAGTGAAAGAGCTTCATTAAAATTTAAACATATATAAAAAAAGGCTCGTGTATGGATGAAACAGTAAATGTTTAGGATTTTTTTGTTGCTTTACGTTTCATAATGTGTGATTATAAAATAAAAAGATTAATAAACAATCAGGTTTTATTTAATGTAATTCACCCTACATACTTTTTATTGAGAAATACATAAAAAGTAAGAAGCCGGATACTCGGCGCTTTTTGGCGAAAAGTCACCATATCACTAATAATTTTTCTAAGTAAAAAAAGGGCTAGTGTCCGTATTATTATCAAATGTTATTTACTCCAGGTTGTTCCTTTCAGCTTTCGGCACCGGTCATTGCACCTGGGTTTTATACGTTTGTATGCAAACTTTTGAAAGTCTTAGAATAAACTTTAACTAAGGTTATCTTTGTTGTTTATTAGCATTTGTTTTAATATTATTATTTTTTATGTTAAATATGACTACGAAGTATTATATCCCAGAATACGGCGAGTGTTTAACCTTCCACCTTGTATATACTGAAGGAAAACTATGGTAGTCGATTCTTGATGCTTTAATTCTTTATAAACGAACTATTATAAACTAAAATATTTATGAACTAACTGAAAACTGAAGAAACTGACTTCATTCTGTTGAAAATTACTTTGTATTTTCACGCGAACTAGTTGTTCCCTCGCGATTTGTTATAGATTTTTTTTTCTATTTTAATTTATCATTACACCTTAACCCCGTTAACTATTGTCGAGTAACCTCAATTATATTTTATCCTTACTGCTTAACTCCTACGGAAAAGCGTAATGGTATGTAATGGATAAAAGTATCTTCTCTATCTGCCAGTGAAAGTGTAGTTGTAATTGGTTTAACCGTTTAGGAAATTATCCCGGGCAAACAAGAGACACTTCAATTTTATTATATATATATGTATATATAGATTTAATCAACAATATTAGGTTAACTGCTTGAGATACGTTAGAAGTATATAGATACATCAGTTCATCTTTCTAGATCTACATATTATGCAGTGGATATATACATAGACTAGCGGGCCAGGCAGACGCTGTCCCGCCCTGACTATAAAAACAACCTTAACAAATTATATAATAAAACCTTCCTCATGAATCACTGTATCCAGTGGTAAAAGCCGCATGAAAATCCGTTCAGAAATTTTTGAGTTTATCGCGAACAGACAGACAGACAGACGCGGTAGGAGACTTTGTTTTATACTATGTAATGATATATTATATATATCCACATAAATCAAATTGAAATGTCTGTTTGGAATGTTAAGATAGCAGCTTTATACGAAATGTAAAAATATATACGGAAGTTAAAACGGAAAAGCTTTTTTTTTTCATTTTATTTGTCTGTTTGTTTGTTCCGTCTAAAATCAAACGGGGCTAATTGTAACGGGACTTTCACCGGCAAATAGTTAACGTTGTAAGGTGTAACTTGAAGCTTGTATTGTAAAAAAGGGAGTTTTGCGCAAATATAATTCTTTATAAAGATACAAATATAGACGAAGTCGTGGACGCCTGTTAGTCTATAACGTAATTAAAGAAAGTTCTGTAACCACGAAGTTTTTTTAAGGTAAGATATTATATGTATTTTTCCAACTAACGAACATCGAATTAGTCTTATTGTATGCATTCTAAAAATCCTCAATAATGACAAAACACTAGCTTTGTCCGCGGTTCCGCGCGCATTTGTTATTATTTGTTGTTGTTGTTGAAGTGAAAGTTCTTTTGGGATGGTGTGAATTGAATTTTATGAAACGAAAATCTGTAACGAAACATTATATAATGTATACATAGGGGTTTAGATTCTGAGAGGATGGGATAGTATATTCTTAATTTACTAGAAATATATACAAAGGCAGGGAGGAAGAAAGACAGATACGGTGAAATCTATAGCAGAGTATTTTCTGTTGGATCGCAGTGACTTTTAAAAAATATGATGTGTTGTGTATTACTAACATTGTTAACATATGTTTGAAAAATATTACAAAATAATGACGAAAACTAATGTTTACCATCTCCATAGTGTATTCATCTCATTCTGTTGATAATTAATCAGAATACTAAGTTTCATTTCTACCGTGGGTGAACTATACACAACATTTTTCTTTTCAAATCAATGCTTAGTGAAATATCTATCAAGCGCCATATAGTGGCAAGTTATAAGAAAATAGCATAAAAACCTTTTTTTATATAAAAAAACGCTTGGACGTATTTGTATTCTATTGAGCTATAGTGATTCTCACAAGAATTCCTCTAATGAGAATTGTCAGTGAGTATAAATCATCCACACAAGAGAATTATTTGAAACTGTTTTAAGTCGTTTTTGAGACACGAAACCCCGGAGCGTCGTTAGGCTGAATAAACTCAGAATCCTCTTTCATCAAGACACTCCGACCGTAAATGGCACCGCAGCTTCCAATTTAGAGTACATCTGTGCTTAAACTCACTACCGAAATCTTATACATCTAACAATTTAAAGTCGAAATTAATTAAGATCATTATACATTTAATTCGAATTTCCGTCGGCTTAATTATTCGCAGTGATTTAATAAATACACTATATTCTATTAATATAATTCTAATAATTAATTAATATGTTCTTGTGCCGATTTATCAAGATCACTGAACTACGTCACGGGACGGTTTTATATACACAGCGGACGTTAACACGCTCTGATAATAATAAAAATGAATTATATACTTAAACCTTCCTCATAAACCACTTTATCTACTGGTGAAAACCGCATTGAAATCCGTTCAGTAGTTTTTGAGTTTATCGCGAACAGACAGACAGACGCGGCAGAGGACTTTGTTTAATAATATGTAATGATTCAGTGAAAAATATTATTAGTTACCTAGTATCACTACAGGATCCTAAGCAGCTAAATAATTACAGTAGAAAATGTAGATCAGAAAGTAGGCGAAACAAGAATGAAAATGAAAATTCTTATGACGGAACGGTACCACGCTGCAAAACTGAACGGAATTTCATGCGAATTTGATTAATAAATAGAGTAATTTACGAGGGGGTTAAGTATATAATTTGTCAAGATTTTGTGTTAATTGGTCTATATAATATGTATAATAATAAATATAACAATGATTGTTGGAAGTGTCTGAAAAAGTCAAGCCATCCGGGAGCTTTCGTCGTAAACGGCGCATGACCCCTTTGAGGTATAACAAAAAAAAAGATAATAAACGACGCAGACGAAGTATATTTTTTCTATTTTTAGTTTTGTTTTCTATAACAAGCGTGTTTTTTAGTTTTTTTTACATGCAAATATTATCACGAATCGGGACGACAATGTACATCGAAACGTTATGATAAAAAGTATTCGGTATTACTATGGACTCCTTGAGACTCTATCTGCGTTACTACAGTATAAAACTCAATAACAATAAAATATACTTTTACACTGCCTAGTTTATTAAAATGGATACCATCAAAACATCAAATTATGTTCTTAATACGATATCTTCCCTTACCGAAAACTGGTCTTCGATATACAAACCGAATATCTTTCCATATATCAAAAGAACCGCTTTATATATTCAGTCATATATATTTTTACGAATGTCGTGTAGTAAAAATATGTCATAAACCGAACCACGGAATAGTTATGACTTAATAAATAAATATGCACCGCGGTCATTCGTTCATTGAGTGCTTGCATAAAGTCACAGTGTAAAAAGATGCATAATTCATAAGTACTAGTGGACGCCCAGTGGCGACATTCGACCATAGTTCATTGATTTTTTAAAGTTTCAACTTTATTAGGATTCTTTTGTCAAAGGGTATTTCTATAATGAACAGTTTTCATCATGGCTACTTAGTTATTTGACCCTGTTTTTAAAATTATATAAACGTTTAAAAAAATCTATGTCTAAATGAAAATTGAAATTAATAATAAATTTTATAACAAAAAAATTTAATTTTAATTAAATTAATAAAAATTTAAAAATAAGCGAAAAATAACTGAATTATTAAATTAACCAAATTAAATAAAAAATATTGATATTCGCGGGGAAATCCCTTATGGATACACCACCCTCTTGGGGGAGAGGGTGGGTTATGTCCGTCTCGCACGGACTAAAACCCCACGGTGTACGTCTACCGCTAAGTTGGGGCGGCACGAGATCTCTATAGACTTCAAAAAAAAAGGATTCTTTTGTCAAAGGGTATTTCTATAATGAAAGGTTTTCATCATGGCTACTCAGTTATTTGCCCCTGTTTTAAAATTATATAAACGTTTAAAAAAATCTATATCTAAATAAATTTGAAACAAAAACAGGCAGCTACATAGGGTGGTAAGACTCCAAAATTCTAAGTAAACGTAACTTTACTAAAATAAAGACATTTATCGCAACTCATGACACTATTTTCAATTAATTTTACACAATACCATGTGTGTTAAATGTAGTCAGTATATTATGAGGAATAGTGATATGCCCAGTATCATTGTTTGGAAAAGTAATGGATATACAATAGAATCAAATGACGAATCCAAAACAAAGTTGTTTTTAATACTACCAATAACTTCTGAAAATGAATTCATCTCTGTTCATAACTCATCATCAACTGTACCAAATATAATTGCTACATCAGGTTGAACTGCATCATTGTAACCGCGGAGATCCAAGTCATGGAGTACTTTCATGAGCAAACAAATTTTCCTATTTTGATTTTACAACGTATTTTTATTAAATCATCATTTGAAGTGAGTTCACCATACAAATACTAAATATTATAATATTAACATTGACTTTGGTAATATTGCTTTACTCTTATGACAACATGAAGCCAAGTGACATGAAGTGAAAGCAGTCCTATCACCTAAAAATTTTGACGTCCAATAAGACCAAAGAGTATAATAATTATTTCAGTGTTTCTATAAATGTACTAAATAATAAATTGTTTATCAATTAATTATTACTGTATATATATTATGAATTTACATATTATCATTACATAGTATAAAACAAAGTCCCCTACCGCGTCTGTCTGTCTGTCTGTTCGCGATATAAATTGTTTATCAATTAATTATTACTGTGTATATATTATGAATTTACATATTATATTATTATAAAAGTAACCTACAATTTGACCATTTCATTTCAAAGGGCATGTAAGGCATGCAACGTCATTCAGGTTAAAAATATTGAAAAGGTAATTAATTGGAACGTAACAGTAAAGTGACGGACCTGTCAAAATGTCTTTTCCATTTACATGTGTGTATATGTCGTGTAAAACTCTAGCAGTAGTGTGAGTAATGTATATTTAAATTAATTTAATAGGCTTGTAATGCATTTTATATTTAAAAAAATAGCTGTTTGCAGTTCTCCTCCATATAAACTTTAACTATGCCAAATTTCACGTTCATCCGTTCGCGCAATTCGCTTAAAAAGGTATGGACAAGGTGTCCGATTTACACCGGCGGACGCAGCAGAATACCGTGTCATTCAAGACTACTTAGGAAAGCAGGAGGGGGTGCATTGGTTCTCATACACCCCCCCTGCAGAAAGAAGCCTCAAGGTCGCGATACGCGGCCTACCCATGGAGACGGACCCTGCCGCAATCATCGAAGCTCTGCGCGCGAAGGGGCACGCCGCGGAGTATGTGCGGCAGATCAACGGGCGCGGCGGTAGGCAGGGGTGCATCTACCACGCAGTCCTGAAGAGAACTCCTGGCCTCATACCGGCCATATACTACAATAATCTGTTAAGTTTCATAGACATATCTTCATATACAGTGGAATCTCTATAACTCGAATGTCAAGGGAAATGCAAAAAAATCGAATTAACGAATTTTCGACTTAACAGGGATTTATCTCGATACAAAAGATTTAAACTACTAAAATGTCGACTTAGAAAGGCGCGATTTTTAAGCATATTTTTGACTTCTTCAGTCAAATTGAAAAATAACGATCTTCAGTTTTGTGGCATATATTTATTTCCATATTAAAACAAATTACATATTAGTAAAGTCAACTGTAGAAACAAACAAAAAAATCTGTTATTTTCTTTTGATTAAAGAACCAATTTGCAGATTTTGTATCAATTACTTTTTCAAGTTCAAACAACGAATAGCAACCCATGATCCTCAATATCATCATATCTTTCAACGTAAGTTCGTAGTGTGGTGATTACTGTTCTGGCTTCTAATGCTCTGCTTTTAATTAGTTTAGTCACTCAATGCACATGTACAAGGCACAAACAATAGATTAGAAGACCGTCGAACATTTCTTTTCGATTTTTTTGGTATGGTTTTGGGTAATTCCAAATAAGTCGTTATTATATTTTACTGCGACTTACGAAGTCTCCTTTTTGAAATTCGAGTTATAGACTATAAATATGTATTATCAATACCTCGCAGGGACGTAACGTTTAGTTTGTAACAAAGTTTAAATAATTCGAGATACCGCATATTTAGGGGTGCAGCGGAAGGGAATGACATTATTTTGCGGCTTACTGAGGATTACGACTTAACGAGGTTCGAGTTATAGAGATTCCACTGTATAAGTATTTCATTAAACATTATTGACATAGAATTTTATAGGAAATCTATCAGATAGAGAAAATAATATAAAGATACAAAATAAATTATTACATTTTTTTAAATCACATCATTTATGTTACCCGGGATATCGTCTCCGCACTACACCAATTGTCCCATTTTTCCATTGCAAGCAAATACACATCGCTAAACGCGTAGTACTTTTTTAATGGTGGTAGAGCTACGCTGAAACTATTACTGGTTTCAGCATGATGGCCGTGCTACGATTTTCGTGTACTGGGTCTTATAACCTTAATTATATATGGTCTTATAATAGTTCGTACCAGCGTATATACAACAAAATTATGAACTGTCTGAATGAACAGTCAAAAAAGGCTTATACGTCGTGATCTGACGTGGTAAATACACCCGTATTAAGAAGATGACTCTTAACCCAGCATATATAACTTGTACAGAATAACGTCCTTATATTAAAAAAAAATCAAAATCTCTCAGAAACTATTTAACGCGTTGACAGCCTACATCGATATATCTCGTAGTTTGTGAACTTGTCCAGGAAGCCCACTAGGAGTTATCTCGCTCTTTTCTTCGTTGCCATATTTGTACAGCTACGAGCAAAGTCATATATATCAGTGTAAATATAGATCGGTGGCTTCAGGAAAGAGAAATAAAAATCAGGAGATCTAGCATACATGAACTTCTTTGTTGCAGTTTCATATATAATTACTAAGTTTTAAATATAACTAGGAAATAATTCGTACCATATTTTCCTTTCAAAAATAATTATCTTCTAACAACTCTAAGAAACTCGATTGGGTACATCTTTTTAACATATATATTTCCAATACATCATACAATCGGTCGGTTTTAGTCGACACACAGAGGAGTAAATTCCAGACATCACCGTCGTTCATATATTGATGCACTCTATAATAGCCTTTCGAAACCAAAACCCGCTTGACGCGACGCTTAAACTTGCAGTCCGACAAATCGGTTACACGCCTTGGGATTTTATTGTAAAACCTGTTAGGTTTTACAATATTACCTAAAAAACTATTACAGCTGTTGCTAAGTATGAAACATCGGACGACTAATAACATAATATTATCAAAACAAAAAGGCGTACCTCTGTTTCGCGAAAAATCCGTGTTAAATTGAATAAATGAATACTGTAAAACATGTTTCGAATCACAAATAAAACATCTGTAAATATACGATTACACGAATAAAGTCGCCCGCAAAACCCTGTGAAGGAAAACTAATATAACGTATATACGTCGTTTGGAAAATTTCCAAGTTTGAAAACTCGTAAGTTTTGCATACAAATCCACCGACACCTGTGAACACCGGAGAGCGCTCGGCGTGTAACAACCAAACAACCCCGAACTGGCGAAAACACTTTTCAGAAGTATAACTCAATATACACGGTCGTATTGTTAAAGAGTAATTATTTGAAACATTAATACTATGATGTTGAATTCAACACCACAATTATCAATCTTTCATGTGATATAATATTTGTTCAATACCCTTCCCAATAGATGGCGTACGTGTCGTTTCACTTCAAAGAAAGAAACAATGTCGCAGCGACAAGATTGTATAAAATATTTTTGTTTTATTTTTTTTATTGTAACTGGATAACCAACTGAATTAATTCCGCCTGTCTTATAATTTTTTAAATTGTAATTCTCTCATTATTACCTTTATAACTATTTTATCTATTGTAAGTTATCTCCAATAAATTCTATAATTACTGCCTTACTCCTAATGAAGAGCGTATTGAAATGTAGGCTCTATAGTACCCTGAAAAAAAACCGCTAACTATCAGTAAAAATTCGCTTGAAATCGATTTAGCAGTTTCGTACCTTAACCCAGACAATTTAAAGTTAGTTATTATGTTGACATTTACACGGTACACATTTCTATTGTCTAGTATGTGGTACTTATATCTTTGATAGTCAACTATTAACCAAGGTACCAATTTGTTCTTAATCCTAACTGAATATTAAAAAATTCGAACGTATTTTGAATATGTGAAACATTAAATTTCAATGCAATCGGTTACCAATTCCAATATACACAGATGTAATAAGTTATGGGTAAATTCTGTACGAAAGTTAACTTTGATTTCAATTTGACATTTCTTGTGACGCTTATAATGGTGGTAGAGCCAAGCTGAAGCTATTATTGGTTTCAGCATGAATGGGTCGGCTCGCCCGGGGTAGTACCCTCTCATAGAAAACCGACGTGAAGTAACAGTGCTTGCATTCTTGCGTTTCATTCGGTCAGTGAGAGCGCCGGAGGCCCACCTCCCCTCCCCTCTCCTCTCCCTTTCCCTCCCCTAACTCTTCCCCCCAAATGGTGGCAACGCACTTGCGACTCCTCTGGAGTTGTTAGTGTCCATGGACGATGGTGATCACTTAACATCAGGTGACCCACCTGTTCGTTTGCCACCTATAACATAAAAAAAACAGTACTAGAAAAATAATTTGTACACTTATATTTTTATCTTTTTTAACACGTTATACGTTTTAGAGTTTGTCCATAATTTCCTCTGATGTTAAATGTTAAAAGCAATATGGTCTATGATTTAAACACGATTTAAACACGATTTAAACACGATAAATTTAAATTAGTGGTCTCAAGTGCAACTGCCCGATAGAGTCTCATCTCGAGGTTAGTAGTTAGCCAGGCTTTAAAAACCTTACCAAGATGCTATGGTTTCATTACTATGATTTCTTTCAATGAAATCTCCGCCTCATTAACAAGGATTTGAACTTACGACAATCGAATCGATGTCCAAATACATTAACCACTGAGCCATCATCAAAGAAATGTTTTGTTTGTTATATCTCCGACAATGTTTAAGTATTTAATCAGTTTATATAAGGAAACATAGAAATAATTGCGTTTTGTTAAAAATCTTGCAAACTATTACATAAATATATATGTACACTAGCGAGCCCGGTAGACGTTGTCCCGTCCTAATAAACCGTAGATAAATTATATATGTAAACTTGCTTTGCGAATCACTATATCTACTGGTGAAAAGCGCATAAAAATCCGTTCAGTAGTTTTTTATTTTATCGCGAACAGACAGACAGTCCTCTACGACTTTGTTTTTTACTATGTAATGATATTTGGTATATATAGTATATGTTATAGTCAAAGGTCGATATGCAGTCTTATTCCGGAATTACTGTTTTATCCTAAGTTTGCACAAAGATTTTGAGCAAAATTCCATTAAAATAAACTCAATTTTTGGGCCGTATAATTTAAATATATTATTATTATGTATAATATATAAATGTTATATTATTATTATACACATTCCGTATATTATTATTTGGGCTTTGACTATGATTTTAAGTCAGATCTGAGTATTGAGTAGTCAAACTTACAGCACCGGAGGATTAGGTTTGACTGTAACATATACTTATACATAATTATGAGTGTAATCAATTTTGTATAATTAAAAATAATGAAATACTGAGTATTTCGCATTAACGTGTTTGGAAAACAAATCAAATTTCCTTACAATTTTAATAGCATAAAAGAGGACTTTTACACCCAATTAAGCTTTGTTTCTCCTACAATGAAATTATTTTTCCTACTTTAATTTAATAACACCGTTATACGAGAAAGGCTTTTATTTCGGTCACGAGTGTGGCTTATTGTTAAAAGAAAAAAAAAGGATTCTGCTTAATTAATCCACTGAATAGTACTTTTCTGTGAATACTTTTTAAGTTATTTTAAGTATGTTTAAGAATGCTATTTTTTTGGATTATTAAATTCTCAACTACAATACTTATATTAAAAAATGATTTAGAAAAACAAATATCTGGTTAAATAATTTGAAAATTTATATATAAACTTAAAGAGCTCATTAAATAAAATAGTAAATAAATGTTACACGGAAATTCCCGAATTTCTGTCAGAATGACCGCCACCCTTCGGATATATTATGAAGGTTGTATAATACAGAAGGGAATAAACGTTCCCTTAAAACATTAATCACGGCTTCATGGTCGGGGCTTGTAAAAATGATAGGCCTAGATCTTTTATTAGACCTCTACGGATTTGCTACGAGCTACGCGCCTACGATACTTGCAAAATCGTTTACGTAAATGATATCTTATATTAAAATTCTATATTTAAACACGGAAATATTTACAACACGCCTCTTTAAAAACAAAAGACTTGTTTGTATACGTTCTTGTTAATTTATAGTAAACAATGGGAACATTCTTTTGACGCTTCACATATTGCGAGCTTTTTATTGTGTTTATTATGTTTGTAGGTCGTAAATGTACCATTCGAACGCGGCAAAACGTAACTATTTTTACCGTAAGGAATAATTACATTTTAATAAATTAAAATAAATATTTTATTTTTAATATTTCACGGCTAGAGTAATAACATTATTCTAATCGTCTGCTTGAATAAAACAAACATTTATATATATTAATTTTGTTCACAGGACGACGGTACGTAATTAATACGCTGTCTTCGAAAATGGAATAAAGAAGTATTTTTGGTTAATAAAAATTTCATGCCTGATTGTTAAATAACGCTCAGCAAAAAATATAACTTATTGAAATCACTCTCGATAATCCAGATCGAGTATGGCGACATGAGTATGTGACAAAGAGATGTTATATAATATTATTAATAAGCCTACGAGCATTCTAAACGCTTATAAAGTAATCTTACCTCTTTTGCAGAGAAGTCTAGAAGTTAGTAGGATGTGAAAAGTCCGAACTAGACGGGTTAGTTCGAAAAAACCGCGCGCGATATTACAGCCCGAGTCGGCGCAGGTGGTCCGACGGGGTTGCGCTTTCGTGGACGTATACCGCGGGATTCCGAGAAGTCCGCTCGCTGGGGCGGCTCGAGTAAGAATAAACTTCGCCCTCCACTCTCCAGCACTGTTATATAACAGACCGCGTAGCGCAGCGCGACACGAACCCTCCGCTCCCCTCATTTAGGGAAAAAGATGAATGAGTAAAGTTTCCCAACTGACGTTAGGCCATGGATCGTGCTCGATTTGAGATCGACTGGTAGTTATATAAACACATAAGAACACGCGCAATATATGCTCAACCCTATATAACATTATGAGAAATCACAACAAACTCAATTAATAATATTCTATATTTTATTACATATTATAAAGCAAAGTCCTCTGCCACGTCTGTCTGTCTATTCGCGATAAATTCAGAAACTACTGAACGGATTTTCATGCGGTTTTCACTAGTAGGTAAAGTGATTCATGAGGAACGTTTAGGTATATAATTTGTCAAGGTTTTTTTTATATTATCACGGCGGGGATACGGTCTGCCTGTCCCGCTAGTATAATATTATAAAGCTGAAGAGTTTGCATCAACTCGCTAATCTCAGGAACTACTAGTCCGATTTGAAATATTATTCCAGTGTTAGATTGATTATTTATCTAGGAGGGCTATAGGTTATATATCATCACGCTAATACCAATAGAAGCGGAGCACCAATGAACGTACGTTTATTTTAATCACCTACTTCGTAAACGAACTTCCGAGTTGAAGTTAGCGTAAGCCCAAAGTAACTAATCCACGCGGACCAAGTCACGGGGAGAAACTAGTGTTTATATATGAGTTACATTTCAAAGTTATACTTTATCTTCTATACGGTACTCTTTTTAATCCTATCGCTCCTCTGTACTTAAAAAATCGTTTTCAGTTCCTGTGCGATAGGCATACTCGAAATTTAAGGTCATCAGATGATTTAACATTAGAAGTCCCTGCTCATTCCACTAGTTTCAGCGCCAAGTCTTTCACAATTCAGGCTGTCCGACTATGGAATGCTCTACCGATTTCTATAAGATGGGCGCAGACGATGGGCATTTTTAGAAATTCTGTCAAAATACACTATTTATCTATTTAAAATTCGCTTATGTGTATATATGTCTATATATACACTATAATCTAAACATCTATATATATTACAGTTACGTGCCCACTATCTTAGATGGTATTAACAAGTATTTATTCCTGTACACCAAGAATACCCCTGATTCTACTGCATCAAAGGAAAAATCCATCCTCCTCCATCCATTGCCTGGAAGAAATTGCTAATAGCAATAAGGCCGCCCATTGTACCGTTAACAAAACGCGAAATGTTTTTTAAAATGTATATACGAGTATATATGTAATTGGGGTACAATAAAGTTTACATAAATAAATAAAAATAAAATAAATAGTTAAATAAATCCAATTGTAATCGTTCATATCACATGTTTCATTTTTTTTATACACCGAGAATGGAGTTCAAACTTTGCCGTTCATAAGATTTTTAGTTCTTTTTTATGATCTTCATATTTTTAGTTTTTTTCAATGATCTTCATATTTTTAGTTTTTTTTATGATCTTCATATCTTACATGTACAAAATTTGAAGATCTTATAACGATTTAAAGATCATTCAATAACGTACAATATTAAACGACTAAAATTGGATTCAGCTTATTTTCAAATGTAACGACACATATATAATTCGTCAGTCCGTGTGTATGTGACTGAACTCCTGTTAAACGATTGGACAGATTTTTATGTGTGCATTCAGGTGGATTCAACAACGGTTTCGATTCACAATTGGAGCTGATAGGTGGCGTTGCGGTTGGCTTTTAGGATATTTTTATTATCAAGGCAGGACAACGTCCGCCGGCCCGTTAGTAGATGTATATAATGAAACTGATCATTTAACTGATTAATATTTGATTTATGTACATTTAATGAATTAATAAACACTTTACTGCATTTGTGAAAATTAATGCGGTGGCAAATTTAAAGCCATGAATCATGTCTTTCCACCTAACTGGTAGTACTGAGCAGAACAAAATATTATTAAAGGTTCAGCAAATTTTACAAGAATATTTAAAAATGAAAAGAATTAATAACATATTGGTCTCGTTATATTGGCCTCGTATTATACGTATATTTCCAATACTGTTCTCGAAAATTGTCTTGTAAGAATTTACTGCGATCGATCGACAATCCCTGAGAGAACCAATGGTATTTAATAAGCCTGATATAGTGGCCATGGATCGACCTTACGCTGCGCAATGATAACAGTACTGTCCTTCCTAATGATAACCTTGTGAACGCTGAAAAGGATAAAGAAATAACATACATTGACCTAGCTATCTGACCTCTCAGAATTCATGCTCAGTGGTATTGCTTCCCATTCACTTAACTTGTGCACAATAACAGTTTTCAGCAACAGAAAGAGTGATACAAAAGGGGAGTTTATATGTACTAGTGGGCGTCCAGTGGTCGACATTCGACCATAGTTCATTGATTTTTTAAAGGGATAAATATTATAATAATTTTATGTTATAATATCATTGTTGAATGTAAAATGAAAAAGGGTAATTGGAACGTAAGAGTAAAATAATACATACGAGCATAGCAACCTCCTTCACAACCTTCTTTGAAGTCCTTTATTGACAGAGGTCAAAATGTATTTTTTATTTACATGTGTGTATATGTTGTGTAAAATTAAAGCAGTAGTGTGAGTAATGCATATTTTAATTAATTTAATGTACTTGTAATGCATTTTAAACAAAATAAATAGCTTTCTGCACTGCTCCTCCTTATAAACTTTAACTATGCCAAATTTCACGTCCATCCGTTCGCCCAATTCCGTTAAAAAGGGATAGAAAGTTTAGGCTTCACGTAATAATATATACGATATATTTACATAGTATAAAATGAAGTCACTTCCGCTGTCTCTTCCCTTAGACCTTTTAATCTATTCAACGGGTTTTAATATAGTTTTCAACGGCAGATAGAGTGATTCAAAAGGAAGGTTTATATGTATAATACATACATATTATAGTACAGAAATGCCGAAAAATTCTCAGATTTGTAATGTGATATCGTACAAACAAATCTTTGTGCGCTTAAATCGCAAACGCTGGCTAAACCTTACGAGATAGATCTAATTAATGTACTACGGAATTGTATATCTTAAAAGGATCGATAAAAAAGTCCTGATGGTATATATTTATCTCTAAAGTATAATCCACTGTAATAATTTTTATTTTTTTACAAGAATAATTATGTGTTATTTACCAAGCTATTTATATAATACAGTATTATTTCTTATCCAATTACATACATTACATACGTTTTACATGTCATGTAGTTGAAAACTGCGCTTAAAAGTATTTCATTAAAATGGATATCTACATAGCACCCGTGCGAGCTGGGTCGGGTCGCTAGTAATATATAAAATCTACTGCATGACAGACTAAGAACTCGCCAAAAAAAACTCCATTCCTTTGTCATACAGAGAATTTTTATTCTTTATCAATTTTCCTTTCTTTTATACAAACTTTGTCCTGACAATTACAAACACAATAAGAAATAGATTAGTCAAATTGTAGGTACCGAGTATGTCATACTCTTTGGCAGACTGGCTGAAACTTTTGTATATATTGTAAATAGAATGTCGTTCAAACAAATGTATGATCGCATCTATATAAATACTTTATATGGTCATATAAATAAACAGTCTATTTCACGCACTCCGATTCACGTGTCAGTCTAGAATCTTATAGTAGTGAGCCCGAAGCTCCTACAGCCGTACTAAATTGATGCGTACGTACATTCGACAATTGAACTTTAATTATATATTTTAAGCTAGCTTTACCCGCGTCTTCATCCGCGAGGAACCTTATGAAAAAAACAGTGGATAGAGTGAACCGATTTTAATGAAACTAAGACTAAATGGTACTCGAAGTGCCTTATGATTTTTTTTTGATTTTTTTTAATCAGACTGTGTGACATTTGACCTCTGTCACACCAGATGGAAAGTAAGGACGAGGCCTAGGATGTAATGCGTTCACCCAATAAAAGTACATTCTCTCTTCTTTTGAAGATCACTTCATCATACACTTCAGGAAAAACAAACGCAGGCAGCGTATTCCACTCCTTCGCGGTTCTCATAATAAATGACGATGCTAAGCATTTCGTCCGGATGAATGGTATGTCAACCGCGAATGAATGGAGCCCCGTACGGCGTCTGGTAGTGCTAAGACGAAACGGAGAAGGTGGAATTAGTTGGTGCTGATCTTGTGCATATTCTCCAAAGTGTAGCCGATAAAATACTACAAGGCAAGAGACCCTACGCCGATGTTCCAGTGTTTGCAGTTTGGCTGCTAACAGTCATTCGTTACCGACAAGTCTTCGAGCTCTGTGATCGACGGAGTCAAGCAAGGCCAACTGGTATTTAGCAGACCCGTCCCAAAGATGGCAGCAATACTCCACACACGGTAAAAATGATAAAATATATAATTTTATCATGACCGCAGTACTTTAGCAGTGATGCGTATTCATACAAACCGATAGAGAGACGGATATTTTAAAAAAATATTGAAATTTATTTTATTACTTATTCAAGACACCTGCATTTTTTTACAAAAATCTAAAAGTCGAGACACCTTACATATACTCACGTATTATATGTATAGATAGTATATATTTATGAATGTATAAATTTGTACGAAACAATAATAAAATGCTTACATGACAGAAATATAAGAATGTATCCGGTCTTGCACAACCGAACCACTTGGGTATATTAAATTGTGCACATCATGCATTTTTTTTTATTTCAACACGGAACCGAAATGTATTTTCGATCAGTTCATTGTTAACCATTACTGTTTGAACATCCCGTACTTCAAATTATCAAAAAAATTAAGTGTAACAATTAAAATAAATAATCATGTGATAGTCGCAAAAGTACACTACCAACTAAATGTACCTTTTCACGTGCTATATCGTGTAATCATGGTTTTAGTTCGCGAGTGACGATACCACTAAAATTAATTCGTGGAACCACAGTGTATCAAGTATCACAGTGCAAATTATCGTAGTGATTTCACAACGACTACATTAAGGAGTTACTCGGCTGTGAGTTTTGACGTTTTATTATTTTACCAAATCATATTATTATTATATTAACACCTAAAGCGAAAACTTTGTACCCCTTTTTAATGAAATTGCGCGAGCGAATGAACGTGACATTCGGAATGTTTAAGTTTATAAAGAGGAGAAGTGTACAAAGCTATTTTTTTAATATAAAATTCATTTAAAACACATTAAATTAATTAAAATATGCATTACTCACACTACTGCTTGATTGACACACAAGATATTATACACACATGTAAATGAAAAAGACGTTTCGCCATCCTTCATTACTCTTACGTCCCAATTACTTTTTTTCATTCTTCATTCAATATTTTTAACATGTCTTAATTTCCATACCTTACATGATACAGCCGATAGAACACGCTCATATATATAGACAAGCTGTACCCGCAGCTCCGCACGCATTTTTTAAATTCGTATTAAAGAATTATATGATACAATTGTGAGACTATGTACAATTACAGAAACGCTCTTTAAAGACAATTGTAAGTACGACGCGCACGCTACTAAAAGCAACATGTAACGTGTACATTAGATATATAAATACAAAGAGCGTGCCAAATGAGGTTTGTCATCAGATACACCTCAGTGCTCACTTACACTGTATAAGGAGCTATTGAAACAACTAAAAATATTATTATAAAGATTTATATTTACATTACATTTAATATACATTGCCATTATTATAATTAAGATTTAGTGATTATACAATAAAAATTTTGTGACCACACAAAAAATAAACGCTTGTCTGGTCCGCAAGAAACTGTATTATGGAACTCTTTACATAATACGTTTAGAATCTAAGATCTTATTAAGAAGCCCTCTATATTATTAAAGTTATTAATAATTATAATGTCGAATTGTAAACAATAAGCTGTTAATATTTCTCTAATTAAAAATAAAGAATGAATTGAAAACGTGCTAAATTTCATGCAGACTAAGTCACGGGTAACAGCTTGTCTAAAATAAAATAGCCCCATTTTTTTTGTATAAGGTTCACTATCTACCAGTGAAAGTCCAGTGAAAATCGGTGTAATCGTTTTAGTGATAACACAACTGGCGAAGCCACGGTTAACAGCTAGTCTAAATTAAAATAAATTAAATTACTTTTTATAAGGCCCGCTATCTGCCAGTGAAAGTCATGTGAAGATCGGTTTAACCGTTTTGGAAATAGCACTGCGGACGAAGCCACGGTTAACAGCTAGTATAAACTAAAATTGCTTGAATTACTTTATGTAAGGTCAGCTATCTGCCATTGAAAATTTCGTGAAGATCGGCCTAACCATTTGAAGATAGTACTGCAGGCGAAGCCGCGGTTAATGGTTAGCTTAAATTAAAATAAACTAAATTAAGCGAAGCCATGGTTAACATTTAGTCTAAATTAAAATTACTTAAATTACTTTTTATAAGGTCACCTATCTATCAGTGAAAGTGCCGTGGAAATCGGTCTACCCGTTTTGAAGATATCATGGCAGACGGAGCCGCGGTTAACAGATAGTCTAATTTAAAGCAGCCTTCTATCTGCCAGTGAAATTCCCGTCAAAATCGGTTTAGCCGTTTCGAAGATTACCCGGATCAAACAGACAGACAGACAGACAAAAATTTTAAAAGTTGCATTTATATTTGTTATCAGAAGCGTGTATACTTTCATACCCAATCAGTGAATTTTTTTTATTTTGATATTACATACAGACACTTCATTTTTATTATACGTAACTAGATATGCTCAATATAAACTCAATGCCCATATTTAAGTTGCGAATCGTGTATTGTGCAATAACAGAAATTCGAGACGATTAAATTTATTGTGAAAGTTGCTGAAATGATAAATTTCATAAATATATCACGTCAGGCAAAAAATATATTTGCGATTACCTTGAAAGTTAACATAACATTGGCGAAACTAATTTGTAATACGATACTATAAGGTTCGCAAGAAAAAAAACAAGAGTCTGCAACAATTTATGTATTCTGAAGCAATGATGGCTTATTTGATAGTGCGTACGGATACAGCGTCGATGGGCATAGATTCGAATCCTTGCAACTTTTTTTTTGTCATAAGTGGCAAACGAACAGATGGGTCACCTGCTGTTAAGTGACCACCACCCGTTGCCACCCTTTGAGGGAAGGGATTTGGGGAGGGAGAGAGATAGGAAAAGAGGGAAGGGGAGGTGGGCCTCCAGCGTTCTCACTGACCGAACGAAACGCAACAATGCAAGCACTGTTACTTCCCCCCGTGGTACTACCCCGTGCGAGCCGACCCATTCATGCTGAAACCAGTAATAGTTTCAGCGTGGCTCTACCACCATCTCACTGGTTTGGAGCTTCTAAAATTCTATCGCCAAGCACCTGTTGGTGTGTTCAGACAACTGCACGTGAGCTGCCAGTCGCCTCTAGTTTTGGCGGGTTGACTTAGATCATGTGGTAATTTAATATCCGATGACATAGTAATTATATGCTAAAACCTAAAAAGTATTAAGAAAACTTCATATGGAACACTGAATAGGTTATTATTGTACATTCAAATAATCCGTCACTGATAAGGACGAAATTTGATGAGATTATTAATTAAGAATATGAATAATTATTGACTATGATAAGACCAGTCATGCTGTATGCATCTGAGTGCTGGGATACGAAAGAGACGGATGAGAGGAAATTACATGTGGCAGAGATGCGAATTTTAAGATGGATGTGTGGTGTAACTAGAATGGATAAAATTAAGAATGAGTATATCAGAGGAAGTTTGAAAATAGCACCGGTGACAGATAAGTTGAGGAGTAATAGGTTAGCATGGTATGGGCATGTCATGAGATGAAAACCATGTAGCTAGAAAAGTGTTGAGTATGTTTGTGGACGGATATACGAGTAGAGGAAGACCGAAAAAGGTATGAATGGACTGTGTGAAAAATGATATGTGTGTAAAAGGTGTGAATACTGAGTTGACATTTGACAGGAGAGAGTGGGAAAAGAAAACATGTTGTGCTCGGCCTACTTAGGTGGGATAAGGGTTATGATGATGATAATGAATAATTATTGATTGACAATTTCATTCGAATTTTTGCTTTCTATTTTTATAGTCACAAAAGGAAAAGACAGTCCGTAATAAAACACGGTTGAAGTAGAAAGATAATCCATTAAACACGAATTAATGAATTGCGAGCCTTTAATTGAGTTCACGAAACATCGCATTTAATGAATCGCCTTAAATCCATATTTACAACACGAAATATACATACCGGGATTTAATAATAGCTTGAGTATTAAATTTACCAGATTTATCGCTCGAATTCTCAACCATTATTTTCTCGATTTGTCTCTAAAATAATAAGGACTGTCGTCGAAAGTTACAACTCAAAACAATGGAATAACTGTATTGTTTTTAAATTTTTAAATCAATTACAGTGTGAATTATTTAAATTTCATAATTTCTAAACTGATATTATTGTTAGTCTGGTTCTCACAGCTATACTGGTACTCCTAACAATAATTACATATATTTTTATACAATTTATGAATTAATCAAACATATGCCGGGGCTGCACAAGCTCAAAACAAAATATCAATATTACATGTACACGGGCCGCTATACCTACTACGGGTCGCTACTCTGGCGTAAACCGCGCAAGCGCAGTAAGCTCTGTCGCGGTTACTAACATGCCTTGACGCGAAATCATAGGTTTATCTCCTACCAAAAAATACCGCCAAATATGCCTAAAGAAGTTTCCCTTTAAAAAAAACAAATAAGCTAAAATTTTCAACCGCCTAACAACTCTCAAAATGTTTCCATTAATTTATTTACCACACTTATTAAGTTTTATGCCACGATACCTGCCTGCCTAATTCGGTGGTCATACAAATATAATGTATAAAAACAAAACTCAACGAAAATATGACGTAAGTCATTTATTAATGATCACCTTCCCTTATCCAACCTACTCATCATCTCTGTACTCATATACGCTTACTCGAATATACATATACGCATACTCTTACATCCTTTATTCTTCACGTCTTTTCATTGTATGTCTTCCATATCTCCTAATGATACGCCACACTATACACGCGTACTCGAATATACATATACACCTGTATACGCTTACTCTTACATCCTTTATTCTTCCTTTATTATTTCCTTTATTATTCATAATGATACGCCACACTATACTCAACTCACTAGCTTTCCTATCACTGATGTTATTTTCTAACTTATATACCTCTGATATACTAATTCCTAATTTTATATATTCTGGTTACGCATCTCTCTCATACGTCAATAATCAGTATAACAGATCTTTAATGGCCTTATGGATTCGTAAGTCATAAGTCACCTCTAAGACCTGTAGTTATTTCAACAATCCAGCGTATATCATACTCCTCAAGTCCTGGAAATGTCACTGTCATTCTGGATCAGTGAATCGAGTTCATGAAATCTACGAGAATAAGTAAGAATACATGGACACTGCAATGTTATTTTAGAAGCAGTCAATCAAATAATACTCTATCTTCAAGTTTAAAGGGCCTAACTTAATGTAACACGAGCTGTATACTAATTTGTTGATTGTTACATATATTAATGTAATTCTTCTATCCGCGTGTATGTGACGCGTTGGACAGATTTTGATGCAGATTTTTGCGTGTGTTCAGATGTAATTCAGAATGCTTTAGAAACACATTTAGACCTGGTAGGTGGTGCCGCGGTTGACTTTTAGGGTGTTTTTTTTATTGTCATGGCAGGACAACGACCGCCGGGTCCACTAGTAAATGTATAATAAACAAAATTGACCTCAGATTATTTACAAATATAATTTATAAATATACAGTCGTGTATAAAACCAACAGTTTAAATTCAAATCCACTTATTAACAAAGACAAAGTATGAAATGTAACTGGTAACAACATTCGCAGATCAATATGAAAATAAAGACAACTATGAACATAATTATGTTAATTCAACGAATGCTGGCTCAGGCACGAGTTGAATACATCTTACTTTGAAAATAATGTTACCCAAGTCATAGCTACAATAAATATCGTCATAAACTGTTCTGTTTACATCTTAGAAGATCGCTTTTATAGATAATATTTCATTTTCTGTTGTACGACACGTTTCACATTTTACATAGCAAATGTATTATATTTTTGTTGCAACGACGAACCGCCCCCGAGTCGCACGGTTGCAAAGTACTGCGTAATGTGAACATCTCCCACCTCTGATTCTCAGCCAAATTTCTTCATTCTTAATTTATGTTGTTTTGACGAGTTTAAGTGTTATCAATAAAAATTTAGGAAAAGTTTTTTTTTTCACTATGGTCGAAGCTCGACTATGGGCGAGCACACGTTATATCACAATTTATCTCATGTTTAGCCAGCTTTAGTAATGTCAGCGGCCGAAAAATATTTTTTATGACAACTAAATACGTCAACTTTTCTATCATTACATAGTATAAAACAAAGTACCCTACCGCGTCTGTCTGTCTGTCTGTTAGCGGGACGTTGTCCTGCCCTGAGTATAAAAAAATCCTCCTCATTATTTACCAAAACCTTCCTCATGAATCACTTTATCGACTGGTGAAAACCGCAAGAAAATCCGTTCAGTAGTTTTCGAGTTTATCGCTAACAGACAGACAGACAGACGCGGTAGGGTACTTTGTTTTATACTATGTAATGATAGAAAAGTTGACGTATTTAGTTGTCATAAAAAATATTTTTCGGCCGCTGACATTACTAAAGCTGGCTAAACATGAGATAAATTGTGATATAACGTGTGCTCGCCCATAGTCGAGCTTCGACCATAGTGAAAAAAAAAACTTTTCCTAAATTTTTATTGATAACACTTAAACTCGTCAAAACAACATAAATTAAGAATGAAGAAATTTGGCTGAGAATCAGAGGTGGGAGATGTTCACATTACGCAGTACTTTGCAACCGTGCGACTCGGGGGCGGTTCGTCGTTGCAACAAAAATATAATACATTTGCTATGTAAAATGTGAAACGTGTCGTACAACAGAAAATGAAATATTATCTATAAAAGCGATCTTCTAAGATGTAAACAGAACAGTTTATGACGATATTTATTGTAGCTATGACTTGGGTAACATTATTTTCAAAGTAAGATGTATTCAACTCGTGCCTGAGCCAGCATTCGTTGAATTAACATAATTATGTTCATAGTTGTCTTTATTTTCATATTGATCTGCGAATGTTGTTACCAGTTACACTTCATACTTTGTCTTTGTTAATAAGTGGATTTGAATTTAAACTGTTGGTTTTATACACGACTGTTTATTATTTTGTAAATTTTATCGAAATCTGAGGTCAATTTTGTTTATTATACATTTACTAGTGGACCCGGCGGTCGTTGTCCTGCCATGACAATAAAAAAAACACCCTAAAAGTCAACCGCGGCACCACCTACCAGGTCTAAATGTGTTTCTAAAGCATTCTGAATTACATCTGAACACACGCAAAAATCTGCATCAAAATCTGTCCAACGCGTCACATACACGCGGATAGAAGAATTACATTAATATATGTAACAATCAACAAATTAGTATACAGCTCGTGTTACATTAATTTGGGCCCTCTAAACTTGAAGATAGAGTATTATATGATTGACTGCTTCTAAAATAACATTGCAGTGTCCATGTATTCTTACTTATTCTCGTAGATTTCATGAACTCGATTCACTGATCCAGAATGACAGTGACATTTCCAGGACTTGAGGAGTATGATATACGCTGGATTGTTGAAATAACTACAGGTCTTAGAGGTGACTTATGACTTACGAATCCATAAGGCCATTAAAGATCTGTTATACTGATTATTGACGTATGAGAGAGATGCGTAACCAGAATATATAAAATTAGGAATTAGTATATCAGAGGTATATAAGTTAGAAAATAACATCAGTGATAGGAAAGCTAGTGAGTTGAGTATAGTGTGGCGTATCATTATGAATAATAAAGGAAATAATAAAGGAAGAATAAAGGATGTAAGAGTAAGCGTATACAGGTGTATATGTATATTCGAGTACGCGTGTATAGTGTGGCGTATCATTAGGAGATATGGAAGACATACAATGAAAAGACGTGAAGAATAAAGGATGTAAGAGTATGCGTATATGTATATTCGAGTAAGCGTATATGAGTACAGAGATGATGAGTAGGTTGGATAAGGGAAGGTGATCATTAATAAATGACTTACGTCATATTTTCGTTGAGTTTTGTTTTTATACATTATATTTGTATGACCACCGAATTAGGCAGGCAGGTATCGTGGCATAAAACTTAATAAGTGTGGTAAATAAATTAATGGAAACATTTTGAGAGTTGTTAGGCGGTTGAAAATTTTAGCTTATTTGTTTTTTTTAAAGGGAAACTTCTTTAGGCATATTTGGCGGTATTTTTTGGTAGGAGATAAACCTATGATTTCGCGTCAAGGCATGTTAGTAACCGCGACAGAGCTTACTGCGCTTGCGCGGTTTACGCCAGAGTAGCGACCCGTAGTAGTATAGCGGCCCGTGTACATGTAATATTGATATTTTGTTTTGAGCTTGTGCAGCCCCGGCATATGTTTGATTAATTCATAAATTGTATAAAAATATATATAGCTGTGAGAACCAGACTAACAATAATATCAGTTTAGAAATTATGAAATTTAAATAATTAACACTGTAATTGATTTAAAAATTTAAAAACAATACAGTTATTCCATTGAAAAAAACAAATAAGCTAAAATTTTTATTAATTTATTTACCACACTTATTAAGTTTTATGCCAAATGGGGTCAGCGTAACAAGTTTTTCTCTTCCACTCATCATCTCTGTATTCATATACGCTTACTCGAATATACATATACACCTGTATACGCATACTCTTACATCCTTTATTCTTCACGTCTTTTGATTGTATGACTTCCATGTCTCATAATGATACGCCACACTATACTCAACTCACTAGCTTTCCTATCACTGATGTTATTTTCTAACTTATATACCTCTGATATACTAATTCCTAATTTTATATATTCTGGTTACGCATCTCTCTCGTACGTCAATAATCAGTATAACAGATCTTTAATGGTCTTATGGATTCGTAAGTCATAAGTCACTTCCAAGATCTGTAGTCATTTCAACCCTCCTGCATTCACCATACTCCTCAAGTCCTGGAAATGTCACTGTCATTCTGGATCAGTGAATCGAGTTCATGAAATCTACGAGAATAAGTAAGAATACATGGACACTGCAATGTTATTTTAGAAGCAGTCAATCAAATAATACTCTATCTTCAAGTTTAAAGGGCCTAACTTAATGTAACACGAGCTGTATACTAATTTGCTGATTGTTACATATATAAATGTAATTCTTCTGTCCGCGTGTATGTGACTGAATTCCTCTTAAACGGTTGGACAGATTTTGATGCAAATTTTTGTGTGTGTTCAGGTGTATTCCAGAATGCTTTAGAAACACAATTGGACCTGGTAGGTGGTGCTGCGGTTGACTTTTAGGGTGTTTTTTTTATTGTCAAAGCAAGACAACGACCGCCGAGTCCGCTAATAAATGTATAATAAACAAAATTTACCACAGATTTCGATAAAATTTACAAATATAATTTATAAATATACAGTCGTGTATAAAACCAACAGTTTAAATTCAAATCCACTTATTAACAAAGACAAAGTATGAAATGTAACTGGTAACAACATTCGCAGATCAATATGAAAATAAAGACAACTATGAACATAATTATGTTAATTCAACGAATGCTGGCTCAGGCACGAGTTGAATACATCTCACTTTGAAAATAATGTTACCCAAGTCATAGCTACAATAAATATCGTCATAAACTGTTCTGTTTACATCTTAGAAGATCGCTTTTATAGATAATATTTCATTTTCTGTTGTACGACACGTTTCACATTTTACATAGCAAATTTATTATATTTTTGTTGCAACGACGAACCGCCCTCGTGTCGCACGGTTGACATGTACTGCGTAATGTGAACATCTCCCACCTCTGTTTCTCAGCCAATTTTCTTCATTCTTAATTTATGTTGTATTGACGAGTTTAAGTGTTATCAATAAAAATTTAGGAAAAGATTTTTTTTCACTATGGTCGAAGCTCGACTATGGGCGAGCACACGTTACATTAATTTATCTCATGTTTAGCCAGCTTTAGTAATGTCAGCGCCCGAAAAATATTTTTTATGACAACTAAATACGTCAACTTTTCTGTATTTTTATAAATACTAGCGGGCTTCGTTTTATAATGTGTAGTGATCGTATGCATGTATTAAGACACAAAAAACTTCCAGAATAATTTCTCTAAGTGAAAACCGCATTCAAATCCGTCGAGTTATTTAAGAACACAGGGCACACAGAGACAGACATCAATGGGGATTTGGTTTTTTAGTATATATTCATCTTACATTGTTTACTTTAATATAAAGTTTTCCATCAGGACAATAAACTGTAACTATATGAAATACATCTTAGAAGATCGCTTTATAGATAATATTTCATTTTCTGTTGTACGACACGTTTCACATTTTACATAGCAAATTTATTATATTTTTGTTGCAACGACGAACCGCCCTCGTGTCGCACGGTTGACATGTACTGCGTAATGTGAACATCTCCCACCTCTGTTTCTCAGCCAATTTTCTTCATTCTTAATTTATGTTGTATTGACGAGTTTAAGTGTTATCAATAAAAATTTAGGAAAAGATTTTTTTTCACTATGGTCGAAGCTCGACTATGGGCGAGCACACGTTACATTAATTTATCTCATGTTTAGCCAGCTTTAGTAATGTCAGCGCCCGAAAAATATTTTTTATGACAACTAAATACGTCAACTTTTCTGTATTTTTATAAATACTAGCGGGCTTCGTTTTATAATGTGTAGTGATCGTATGCATGTATTAAGACACAAAAAACTTCCAGAATAATTTCTCTAAGTGAAAACCGCATTCAAATCCGTCGAGTTATTTAAGAACACAGGGCACACAGAGACAGACATCAATGGGGATTTGGTTTTTTAGTATATATTCATCTTACATTGTTTACTTTAATATAAAGTTTTCCATCAGGACAATAAACTGTAACTATATGAAACGCAAAATAAAATTACTATCGTGCTGCGATTTAACCAAGAGGGGATCGAATAACAACTTAATTTTTTTATAATGAAAGCACTCCATTATCACGAACATGCTCTTTTACTTTGTAACTTAAACTATGTTAAATATTTATAGCTATGTTTGTACGTCTAGTCTTTGATATTAGACATCGATTTTCAGGGACACTGATCTCAAATATGAGACATTAGAATCATTTTGTATACACAAAACCGGCTTGTCCAATTTTTATTAAACAATAATCGTATTACTCCAGTAAGTGATTACTCCTTATTAGCCATACGATTAAATAAAATAAACATTGCGTGTATCAGTGTGTACACGCGGAGAAAGTGAAACTCCTTTGGCTTATATGTATCACTACATATTATAAAACAAAGTCTTTATGTCTATCTGTTCGCGATAAACCAAAACTACTGAACGGATTTTTATGCAGTTTTCACCTGTACATAAAGTGATTCATGTAGGAAGGTTTAGGTATATAATATGTCAAGGTTTTTTTATTATCAGGGCGGATACCTCGGCCTAAGGGGACGAGGTAGGTTGTTATGCTGACAATACAGTGATCTACGCTTCCGACTTGCAGTCGGACTTTCTTAGGAAGCGCATCGAAAAGGCCGTTTGCACACTCGTTGAATGGTTTCGTCGATGGCGCATAGAAGTTAGTCCTGATAAGAGCGCCGCGATACGTTTCGATCCCAAACAACGCGTCAATAATCTTGAGCCCATCAGGCTATATGTAATCGACATACCTTGGGCCGAAGAAGTCAAATATCTCGGTGTTACATTAGACAGACAGTTAAAGTTCAATTCACATATAGACAGATTGCGAAACAAAGCCGATATGGTCTTGGGTCGCCTCCATCCGTTGCTTTGTCATAAGAGTAAGATGTCCCTCAGAGACAAGCTCACTCTATACAAGACGTGTATACATCCCGTGATGACATATAGCTGTCCCGTTTTTGCGCATATGTCGAAAGATAATTTTCATAAGTTGCAGGTTCTTCAAAACCGCGTTTTACGTAAAGTGACCGGTGCCCCGTGGTACGTCCGGAGAGTTGATCTACATAGGAACCTAGAGATGCCTTCTATCTGGGCATACGTAAAATCACTTACGATTAGTTATTTTGAAAAAAACCGCGAATCATCCCAGTCCGTTAGTGGTATCCGCCGCAAAATATGAACGCGTACCAAACGCTGCGCGTTGTAAAAGACGTCCGCGACATATTTTTACCGACCCCCCGGATGAAATAACGGCAGTGAACGATCAGTACCAGCCTGTCTCTCCAAACAGAGCGTGCTCACGCCCACGCCCGCGTAACCACAGATCACGCCGCCGTGGTCTAGGG
>MU159978.1:91877-111870 GCA_015888305.1 Antheraea pernyi
CCCCCTTTCCATGGGAAAATTCTTCACTGCCAATCGTACGAATTGTTTTAGGGACTCCAGATTATCATGGCGTTTAGAGCAAGCCATAACCTCTAAAACTGACCATAAATCCAGCGGATTAGCATCGTGACTAGACGACAGCCAGTCTTCAGCTCTGATGAAGTCCGAAATGTTCGTTTCCAAACAAGACTGCGTAGACCAAGCTTTATGACCCGGCACCGAGTCTTGCTGGAAGGACCATTCTTGGTTATTGAACATAGTGTTTTTAAAGGGCTTCACTACCTTCTCAAGAATGGTATCTTGATACACTTGTGCCGATGTTTGATATCTTTCTCACAAAAGTATGGTTTAGTCACTCCTTCATAGCTAATACACCACAAAACCATCACTGAAGTCGGATAGTGCCCACGTTGCACTCTGTCCTTCTTTCCTTTTTGTTCACGGGACCTTCCTTAGAGCTTTGAGCATAAATACGGTCATTTTGTTTGTTAAATTGCTCAATTGTAAAAAAAATCTCATCCGTAAACAAAATTTTTCTGTGACCTCCCATTACGTACCGCTTAAATAGTTGTTTCGATTTTACCACCATATTATTTTTTAAATTATCAGTTGATTTCTATAAATTATTTCCCTTACTGCTTTGACCATATTTTTCATACGATCACTACGTGGACGGCCAAATATTTCTGCCACAAGCAGAGGAGGTTTGCTTTAGGGCAGGATTTCTATAAATTATTTCCCTTACTGCTTTGACCATATTTTTCATACGATCACTACGTGGACGGCCAAATATTTCTGCCACAAGCAGAGGAGGTCTCATTGTACCTATTAATAGCCCGGTACACAAACATTTTACTAATACCAAGCGTATGGAGTTTTAAATATTGCATTTGCCTCCAGCGATTCGGTTCTCTTTATCATCCCACTCCATTTTAATATCGCAAAATATTGTACAATGTATTGGCGCGAAAATGAGCAAACTCAATGAATAATCATATAAAATTGACAGATTCCAAATTCAAATATAATTTTTTGTTTATTTTTAATTGTAACAGTATTTATGGCCAGACTAAGTATATTCAGTGTACCAAGAAACTTTGAACGGAGTATATGTACTGAATATGTACATATTATGTAAAACATTTTTTCAATTATAAACAGTAAATTTTGTACACCTATAAATCATTTATTTAAGCGATTATAGCTTATAGTTGATAGCGTGTTAGGTTAGCGCGTCAATCATTTATGTTCACGTCCTTGCAGCTGAACTCCGGCTTTTGGTGGAACATCATGATGAACGTATGGCATGGTGGTAGTACTTCTTATAAGCCCGTCTGGCCATCTACCACCCTCAAGTTGAAAATATATTGCCTGTTGGTGTGTTCCGGCACTTGAAAGCCATTCTCGGTTTAGCTTGTTTACCACATAGATCACATCGTCATATAAAATCAGATGAGATTGTGGTCAATATAGATGTTACTTTAGTGTATAGTAGCTCTATCTACATCTAATAAACGTACAAGGAATTATTTATATGTCAGAATGTGTTTGCGAATAGATGTGAATGTTTGCACATAGAAAACAAGAGATGGCGCTTAATATGATTTATGGTCATTTTTTGACATTTGGTTTAGAATAGAAGGTTCCTAAATAGTAATTAAGAAGATTTTAAGGAGAATGTTTTCATAATTGTAGGAAATTAAATATATCAGAATCGTTAATATCAAATTATAAGTTTAAACTATGTTTAGTCTACAAAATAAAATGTGTAAAAGAATGTAAAAAAAACTATGTTCTTCTTTTTTTTTTCTTGTTTTGGCTCCGTAGAAGCACTTGCCAGTGTCAATGTTTTTTTCAGTGGAGATTACAACATATTTTGCACAATAAGGGTCGTGTGAATAATTTCAATGTCCCAGCAACTGGTGGAACATCATGATGAACGTATGGCATGGTGGTAGTACTTCTTATAAGCCCGTCTGGCCATCTACCACCCTCAAGTTGAAAATATATCGCCTGCTGGTGTGTTCCGGCACTTGATAGCCATTCTCGGTTTAGCTTGTTTACCACATAGATCACATCGTCATATAAAATCAGATGAGATTGTGGTCAATATAGACGTTACTTTAGTGTATAGTAGCTCCATCTATATCTAATAAACGTACAAGGAATTATTTATATGTCAGAATGTGTTTGCAAATAGATGTGAACGTTTGCACATAGAAAACAAGAGATGGCGCTTAATATGATTTATTGTTTGACATTTGGTTTACAATGGAAGGTTCATAAAGAGTAATTAAGATTTTAAGGAGAATGTTTTCATAATTGTAGAAAATTAAATGTACTTTAGTCTACAAAATAAAATGTGTAAACGGATGTAAAAAAACTATGTTCTTCTTTTTTTTCTTGTTTTGCATAGAATTATGAAACCGCTTACATTAACTACGCGCGGGTTTGTTACTCTCTGTTGTTTTGGCTCCGGAGAAGCACTCGCCAGTGTCAATGTTTTGTTTCAGTGGAGATTACAACATATTTTGCACAATAAGGGTCGTGTGAATAATTTCAATGTCCCAGCAAGATGGTGGCTCTCTTATTAGAACTTTACAGGGAGTTTTTGTGGCATCTCAGAATTCATGGTCCGTGGCATTATTTTCCATTCACTTCACTTATGTACAATAAACGAACTCTAGCAATTTTACAAAATATAAAGACAAATAACACAAGATTATGAATCATTACATAGTATAAAACAAAGTCCCCGACCGCGTCTGTCTGTTCGCGATAAACTCAAAAACTACTGAACAGATTTTTATGCGGTCTTCACAGTGGATAAATTGATTCATGAGGAACGTTTTGGTGTGTAATTTGTCGTGCATTTTATAATCAAAAGCTATTCATGTATGTATTCTTAGATAAAATTTCTTACAATTAACCGTATAATATCTAAATATATATAATAAAGTTTATTATTGAAATATGTAATATATAAAAACGCATGTCTTAAAAATATAATATAAATGGTACAATATATAATAGTGTGAGCTTTGATAATCACTTTACACTTTGTACGTCAAGGCACAAGCTGAAAAGAGACGGTAAGGTACCTCCATGATTGTTTTAAATGATCTATTTTTTTATTGTATAATTCATTGTTATACCAGAACCTTAAAGTAAAAGCGAAATGGAAAACGAAAACCTATTTATTACTAATTCGGTTAAATTTGAACTATTTGTCACAGATTAATTAAAATTCGGATACACATTCAAACCGTATCATATCTCTAATTTGATGAAATGACTTTAATTTCCCATATGTATTATAAAAATTGAAATCATCTCATCTCTTGTCAGTTCTCAATTAAAGTTTCAACATTGATGTCCCGAGATAAAATCTTTTGCTTTTGGACAGGATTTCTATAAATTATTTCCCTTACTGCTTTGACCACTGTTTTCGTACGATCGCTACGTGAACGGCCAGATCTTTTTTTGCCACAAGCAGAGTAGGTCTCATTGTACCTATTAATAGCCCGGTACACAAACATTTTACTAATACCAAGCGTATGGAGAGTTTTAAATATTACATTTGGCTTCATACCTACTTTGTGTAATGCAATCATAGCGATTCGCTTCTCTTGATCACCCCACTCCATTTTAATATCGCAAAATATTGTACAATGTATTGGCGCGAAAATGAGCAAACTCAATGAATAATCATATAAAAAAGCTAATAATTGGCATTCGTTGTTCAGTTTTCGAATGTGAGCAGCGTAAGTGTTCTCTCTTTCAGACCCAATGGTTATGGCATAGTGCTTTCTAGTTCATACGTTAAGATATCGCCAATCTACCACAGACGTAAATAATTACAACGGATAATCAACAGCAGAATGTCTTTCATAATGTATTATCCAATTATTGTAAATACTACACTGATAACACACCTCATTTGATATAAGAGTGCGTGTTATGTAAATTTTGTCATTAAAAAAATATTTTTCTAAAGGAAATTATTTTTGTGGTTATTTCCATAAAATTCATCATTACCGATAAATTTATATATCATATAAGAAATACATTTGTAAATATCAACCATCGCTAAAGATGTGCCAATTAGAGAGACAAGCATAATTATTATGCTGCCATCATGATTGGATATTTATGAATTAAATATAATCACAAAAAGAATGTCCTAAATTTGTATTTTTATTAGTTATATCTATCGATATCTTCTAAACCGCATATTTCATAGTCTCGTATCTATTTACTAAATATTAATATTAAAAAATATATATTTCTATATAAAAAATGCATATTAGTTTTTTTTGTACTAACATTTTCCATGTGTGATTCGATGTAATTTGTTGTCTACAATTTTATCCTACTTTAAAATAATTATAAAAAATATTGCAAGAAGGTAATATAAAAGTTATTTAGTGTAATAATATTTTAAACGAAATATTAATAAAACTCATCGATATCTAAATCGAACTATCTTATTTAACATGAATTAAATGCAAGGAATATTAAAACACTGCGCATCCTCAATTTAACTCTATAATATTATCCCAAACCTGAATCCTAACCGCGAAAACCCATTTGATATCACATTAGAATATATATCGTAGGCCGAAACATTAATTAGTTGGCAAAAATCGCCCTATTTATACAACTCGAGGAAAATACGGCTAACTAAGTCACAATTAGATGCAAGGCACTGTTGCCAGATGGCTTGTCTTGTCTTTGTCGTGACTTTAAACCAGAATCACAAGAAAACTCGGCAGTTTTAGGAATAAAACACTATATTTACTAGGGCATACAAGTTTTTTTTTCTCTGAACCAGGCTCATAAGTTTCATATAGAATTTTAAAATAGAGGCCTATTTTGGCATCTAAACGAAAGTTAGAAGACTGGTTACGAGAAAAAAAATTTTTTATCGTCCTTATATTTCATAAAAAGTGGGAAAAGAACAGTAAAACTTACGCGAGAGACGTCAATTTTTTTTAGGAAAACTTTTCTTACTATGGTCCATGCAAAAATACCTCCCAAATCCCATATACTTCGTTTAATTTTCATCCCGTAAATCCCTTTTATATTTTCGCATCCCAAGATTCACCGTTACTACGTTACAAAAACCGGTCGAATTCTGGGGAACACCCCTTAAACTGGCAACAGTGTTGCAATGATCTGGAATTTTTCCAATAATTGCAATCAAAGTCATCACAATTAATTTCTTTCGCGTATCATTTTATCATCAGTAAACTCTATAAAGCTAATTAATACTGTATTAAATATTTAATTAATTGAAGAATTTCTTTTAAATACTTGATAATGGAACTTACGTAAATTGTTTTTGTGCGCATATTTTTAATAAATTCTAATAAAATTCAATATAGTATACCGGAAAAGATTACATAAATGTTCCTTATACATGTTCCTCATAGTTTTTACTAGAATCAGCGCCTTCTAAAAGTATTGTTGAATAATGTTGTCTCTAGAAAGCTTCAAAGATAACGCGTTTAGAGGTAGTAATTAGTAAATTTTATAATTAAATTTCATCCTAACACTTTCAAAAATGTACAGATCAGGCTAACTTGCATTATTACAAACATTTTTACGAATTTACATAGAAAAAAGTACTCTCACACAGCGTACATATAATTAACAATATAGTGTCATTTAAAAACTCACAATTAATTATAACAGTTCATTTACGAACGTATGAAGTCGTGAAAGAATGTTCGAAAAACGTACAAATATAAATAATGTCAATGTTTCTCTATTGGCCGAAATATATAAGTAACGATTCGTCAATTATAAGTATCTGGATCGTGATTGGCCAATTCTAAATCTGATAACTGACACAACGGGTACTAGTTGTGCAATGTAATACCATTGTTTATATAGTTATTAAATTTCTAAACGTAGCAAAATCTTATTATTATAAGGTAACGTTAATTAGAACCAATCAGAAAATGGTCGCAATTTATTCTTAAAGTTTTCGTATGGATATTATGAATATGCATATAACGTTATAAAGATATTTAAAACGCTTAGTAAATATTAATAAAATGTAATTAATTCTACGTAATATTTTAAAAATTACTCATTATCACACTCGCCTTTGTGTAAATAAATATGTATAATATATAAGTATTATTTTATATTGCAATAGACTTCACAAAAAGATCACATCGTTATATAAAAAAAAAACATTTTACTCTCCTTTTTATCTGGGTTTGAACTAAAGAGTCATTGTTAATTATTTTAATCGATACGGTTTGGTCTTACGTCTTACATTTATAACATTCTACAGTCAAGAGAAAGAAAGGCGTATCTACTGTTTTTCCCAACACTAAGTTTTATATATACATTTGATTTAATTAATAACGACCTCGGTTGTAACGACTTTTCGGTTACAGCGATGTCAGACTTAACGCCCCTCGAATTTAAAGCATACTTTCGTAGGAAATTCATTCGGCAATAGCAACATCGGATATATCTTCAATTTCGGGTATAGCGACTTGTTGTTGAACCATTTGTGACAGATTCCTCATCAACTCATTCATAAAATTATTAAGTTTTCTGATCCTTTGTTTACATTTACAGGTGGCCAAATATACTTATTTTGTTTATTAGGTATGACTACTTAGCACGTGTGCAAAGTTGCACTTTATATCAGTCACATGGCAATTTCTAGTGTTTCGTAAACTTGTGAATATACTCTAGATAATATACTCCTAGACGTAAATATACTGTTAGAGAAAACATGATTTTCTGATATTTTGTATATAGCGACAACATTAAAGTGGTCCCTCCGACGTTGTTATAACCAAAATCAGAATTAGTATTCAGAACCAGAGACCTTGAATTTAAAGCATACTTTCGTAGGAAATTCATTCGGCAATAGCAACATCGGATATATCTTCAATTTCGGGTATAGCGACTTGTTGTTGAACCATTTGTGACAGATTCCTCATCAACTCATTCATATAATTATTAAGTTTTCTGATCCGTTGTTTACATTTACAGATAGCCGAATATACTTATTTTGTTTATTAGGTGTGGCTACTTAACACGTGTGCAACGTTGCACTTATATATCAGTCACATTGCAATTTCTAGTGTTTCGTAAACTTGTGAATATAGCTCCTAGACGAAAATATACCGTTAGAGAAAACATGATTTTCTGATATTTTATATATAGCGACAACATTAAAGTGGTCCCTCCGACGTCGTTATAACCAAAATCAGAATTAGTATTCAGAACCAGAGACAATATCATTATTAATTCAAATATATTTTATTCATCTACGACCTTCTGTTCTCAAATTGTTCAAAAATGTTCAGTTAGATACGCCCCTTTTTCCTACAGCGATAGCGACATTATGAAATTAAAATTTTACAAAACATAATCCACATAAACATACAAAACATATTGGATTTAGGATATATTTCATAAATCACTGGAAAAATTATTACATATTAGTAAAATAATGAACTTAGGTCAAATGAACGCTAAATACATTATTCTTAACTAATTTTATCTAAGCGATATGAGAGCTAAACGTTTTTCTTCTTCTTTTCAATGAAATTTCAAGTACATTCCGAGCAAAATACGTAATTATCTTAGACATAATCTTTACTTAAATTCATTACAACGTATAATATAACTCATTTATTGTATATTATATACATTTATTTTTGCTTCAATCTGACATTCTAGAATGTTCTTATAGGGTAAGTCTCGATATCTTAGAATATGGGCACCGAAATCGAACGAATATTAACAATAAACAGCAAAAGTATCTAAGAGTCTATCGAAATTAAAACACTTAATTTATACTTTTTTCCGAAAATATATAGATCGCGCCGTGTAAATTCACTAATATCACAGTAATATTTTTATAAACATATTATTTATCGTGATAAAATGTATCGCGATTCTTAGACACTTTCGGCATATTTATACACAAAAAAAAACACCTTCACAAAAACGGTAACAAAAGTATACAAAACACTGTCCAAAATATTACAAATACACCTAAACAATTACAACTAATATACGGTATAATTAAAAAAAAAAAACATACGATAAATCGAAACTTCATACTGTGTCACATCAGTGCTTGTCTTTATATTATAGCATCGATAAATGTTATATATATGCTATGCGAAATCTAAATCTCTAATAAGAGAAATACAGTCAGGGAAAGATGTATGTTTTATTAAAGGAATTAAAAAAAATAGACTTAGTAGTAGACTACCTGTAAAAGGTATTGCAATCACTGGTTATTTAAGAAAAAAAAAAACGTACACGTTTGTTGTTGTTAGGTACATTGTCAAAGTAGATAAACTAGGTTTTTGTACCCGACTGCCCCCGACGGACGGTTACGTTTTTCGTATGTGTGGAAAAATCTAAAACCCTCTACAAACATATACACAATAATAATCTCTTTTTCATATCGCCAATTATTTAAAAAAAAAGGCGGGAAAGACTGTAGAAAAAGTTCCATATTTTGTGTCATATGCAAATAAAATTGTTCACAATATTATTATTTTTACCAGGATAATTATCTACGGTGGAGAGAAACGGATGAATGCGATAAAATAAGACAAATATACGCGATCATAAACTCGTCCAATGACATAGAGTCTAGTATTAAAAGAGGTTCATTTAAAATTTCCCATTTTTTTTATTCCATCTCTTTAGCCCGAAAATAGATCTAATTTTGACATGAATTAAGATCAATTTTATAACTCATCGACGACGAACGAAGATTTTATATTTTTCCGTCGATAATTTTGACTGACGTTTTATATTAAAATATTTACGAGAACGTAACAAACCAATTCAATAATTAGCCGAAATTATGTAAAATTTACCCGAAATTAAATTCTGACGGTATAATTTTTTTTAATAGTACATTCTAGAATTAACATTTATGTATCTCTGTCACGCGTACAGTTAACCGTTATCGCTGTCCTTTTCTTAAAACAATTCCGACGGCATTCCCGCTTTTACTTTTCGCCGAGAACGAACCGATACAAATTGATTTACGTTTTCAGATATTTATCGATAAAATAAACTCTGGCCTATAATTTATCGATACTAGTTACTTGACAATGTTCCCCACTTTACATATTCACTGCAACTAACCGAATAGTCGATAAAAAAAAATGAATATTGTGTATACTTAAAAATATAATCTTTCCACTGAGAAATATTCGTAAACATAGTTATGTCTCTGAAGTTAGACACGGCTCGCGACAGACTGACAAACATGAATCTATATATAAAATCCCTGTGTATATGTGTCCATAATTTTTTTTGGTGAGATATGTTTTCGATTTACAAAGTTTTATTTAAACTCTTTACTAGATGGCGCTGAGGCGAATAAACTTTTATACCGTCGAACCGAACCCCATGAAAACACACGGAGAATAGAATAAACAGTGGCAAAACGCATGCGAACTCGCGAGACATAATTAGTACGTCCGTAATTATTAAAACTTTTTAACACACGAAACTAACTTCAGAGACATAAAAACGTACATACAAAAACATATATACAAAAAATGCATTATAAATTAAAGGATAATAAAACTGGTGTCATATTAGTGATGATAACTTCTGGAAGCTTCGGCGTCCTGCCTCGTTATATTGAAGGCTTCCGTTTTAAGGAAATCGACGGTTTTGTAAGCCGAATCCGTGTCTACCACAGACAAGGACTTACCGTGCATCACGTTGAGTTTCTTACGATGCGCCTCGTTCGACTGTAAATTGGTATTGTAGCGTCATTTTTTTTAAATAATTAAACTTCCAGCGAATTATTAATAAAAAGTTAAACACACGTTGAATACTTGTTTAAAATATGTTTGATCTCAAAATATCATCTAACTCTTGTTTACGTCGTAATTTAAATTTAAAATAATGTCTAACACATGTTTAATTTGACAGTTCTTATGTGTAGTCGTAATTGATTGTATTTTTCTTTGGCCACAAAAGACATTTCGTAGTAAATTATGGAATTTTGTGGGTATAATTAATTTGAAATCATTACATAGTATAAAATAAAGTCCCCCTACCGCGTCTGTCTGTCTGTCTGTTCGCGATAAACTCAAAAACTACTAAATGGATTTTCTTGCGGTTTTCACCATTGGATATAGTGATTCATGAGGAACGTTTTGGTGTATAATTTTTTAAAGGATTTATTTTTAATCAGGGCGAGACAACGTCTGCCGGGACCGCTAGTATATAAATAAATTACACAACTTTAGACATTCACAAGGGAACCATAATTACTATTATATGAAATTTGACAATGTATTTTATCATATATTTCATTCATAAATTTAAATTGTTAGCAAATTATCTACACGTAGTGTAACGTTTTTGAATGATGAAATTGAATTGAACGAATGCTATTCAGAGTTGATTGCATAAAAAACTTTAACCAGATGTTTAGCTAGAGACCACTTGGGTATGCTTTTGCAATAAAGTATTTTAAACATATGTTCAATAAGGTTTACAATTTTAGACACTGTTTAGTAAAACTCGTGTTCATTATGTTTTTGTAATAAGAACGATAATCTCTTGTTTGAGAGTAGAATTTGTTTATTTTAATACCGCACTTTAATCAAAACTAGATTTAACTCAAAATTTACTTTTTTCGAGTTTTACACCAGAAAGTAAATTAATGTTGCGAGAAGAATACGTCTAATTCAAGAGATGCTTCAATACGACCAAAGCTACGAATATAAACGACTGTTGTTCTCTTTTTTATTTAAACGTGTGAAAATCTTAGTTCCCGAAGATAGTTAATAAATTGAAGTTAAAGTCGACGTTTTAAAGTTATTTTCTTATTTACTTGTCATTTTATTAAAAAATATATAATACGTTTTTTCAGTGACATTGCAATTTAATTCGGTTTTATGCTAATTATTGTAATGCATTGTGGAATGGAATAACATCCATCTGTATTTAAATTATTTTATGAAAAATTGAATTAATTACGAATTTTTTAATGCTTTTGTTAAACATATTTCTGTTACAATAATGATTATATTTTCTACAACGCCCAATATCAATACAATTACACCACCAAACCCTACTTTTAGAGTGCTTCATTTATTTATAAGATAAATTTAAGTCACAAAATTAAATTTTATACTTATTTCTTTTTTTAATTAAAGGTGCGACGGAATTATCAAATTTGTTTTCAACGCCATCTGTCCGCCAATTTATCGTACTAAATTGTAAACTAAACACGTGTTACATGCTTTATATTTCTTTAATGTTATCGAAAAATTAGTTTTAACACCATACATATAGAAAAAATTACGTTCTATTTTAATCTCATGAGGCATAACCGATTAATTTAGGTAATGCACAATTTTATTTCAATTATTTAAATGTATTTTGATAACATTAAATTTTGATGTTTCATATTTAATGAAAATAATGTTCATTCATAACACTCGCTCATTACGTCGATCAACGTCAATTAATATCATAAAGTAACCTTGCGCTTTTATTAAAGACAAAATCCTGATAAAATAGCATCGTTAACATATTACAATCTTGGAACCTATCAAGAAGTTAAAAAAAAAAGCACCAGTTGTATTCAAAGTCATAGTTAATTTTATACGAGATAAAAAAAACGATACCTTAGTGTGTGTCGGTTTAGATGGATGAAGATCGAGGTCCAAATACTGCAATGGCTCTGTTTTGACTTCTTCATTGTGCGAGAAGTGGAAACCAGACTGGAAATAAATCATAAATTCGATTTTTATTGTTATACTAGCTGACGAGGCCACTCGTTGCTGTGGCTCAGTTATTTAACATGTTCAATTAAAATTATCATTCAAAATCAAAACGTGGCGCCATCTATGAGACATCTATAACAGTCGGTCCTACAGTTTTCTGTCAACGAACTAATTTAAAGCGCCATCTGTTCGAGAATAATGAAACTTACAATTAATAACAAACATTGAGGCTATTATATTGGAACATAAATTATCATATCTCTCAAGTTGGATCAAATTATATTATATAATATAATAAATGCCAACTTTCATGAAAATTGGTTGAATAGCTTAGGAATTCATTGTGGACAAACATCATGACATTGGATTTTTACACATTGAGATATATAAATAGGTGGAGAGAAAACAATCAAGTGCGTCTTGCATATTGTTTCTCAACCGATTTTCTTTATTCATTTTTGTTTAGTATATACAGAGGTGTTTTAGTATATTAATTCTTTTATTTAGTTTATTTCCTTTCTTTCATAAAGTAACTTTTCTTTTATTTTATGATTTACAATAAATATACAGATAACAATCGACTAGATGTATAAAAGGATTTATTTTGCCTTTATTATCATATGAAATTATTGTTGACATAATATTTATTGGAAACTCGTCATCATTTGAACTATACAATACGCATAACATTTCAAAATAATTTATATTGGGTCTTTTGTACGAAAAAATGTAAAATGTTTTTTTCATGTATTTTTATTTGTATTAATCGAAGTAATCGCCCATGCAATCAATGCATCTTTGCCAACGCAGTGGCAGTTTATTGATGCCCTTCTTAAAGAAATCAGCTGGACGGGAGGCCCCAAATTCTACAAAGGCATTTTGTACTGCCTCTCGGGTATTGAATTTTTCTCCCGCCAAGGAGTTATCCAAATTCTGGAAAAAGTAGTAGTCTATAGGCGCAAGGTCTGGTGAGTAGGGCGGATGACGGAGAACTTCCAACCACAGTTCTTGCAACTTGAAGACCGTCTGCTGTGCAGTATAAGGTCGCGCGTTGTCGTGCAGGAGCAGCAGAGACGAGCGATTGACCAATGCTTGTTGGAGATGTGCCAACTTCTCCATCATTGTGTTCAGTTCTTCACAGTACACATCTGCAGTAATGCTCACCCCGTTTGGTAAGAAGCTGTGATGAATCACACCGGCGCTATACCACCAAACAGTGACCATCACTTTCCTAGGGGTAAGTTTTTGTTTAGGGCATTGTTTAGGTGCTGAACCAGGATCCAACCAACTTGCTGAGCGCTTGCGGTTATCAAGCAGAATCCATTTTTCATCGCAGGTAACAATGCGGTTCAAGATTCCTTTATTTGTGTACTTCGCACTGGCGATCATTGAGTTTGTGGGGTCAAGCTCAATTTGTCAAGCTTTTTTACCTTGCCAATTTGACGCAAATGGACCAATATTGTTTTGACGCTAACGTCGAAAGCTGCTGCTGATTCAGCCATAGATTGTGTATCATCAGCTTCCACAATCGCCATTAATTCGTCATTGTCGACCAAAGTCTTCGGACGACCGCGAGGTTCATTTTTCAGGTCGAAATTCCCAGAACGGAAGCGAGCAAACCAATAACAGGTGGTGCGTTGTTTTGTAGTATTAGCTCCGTAAACATCGTTGATGTTGCGTGCCGCTTGTGCCGCGTTGCTGCCACGACGGTACTCATATTTCATAATTACTCGAATTTTTAACGTATCCATGATGACAAAAAAGATTGAAATGCGATGAAAATGTAACACTAATCAATAAACAAATGACTACTTTTAGAAAAAGAATTCCATGTTTTTAAAATAAAATTAATTTGAAATTACAATTCTTAGTCAAACAAAAATTATTTTGATTTGAAATGGCCAGTACTGCAGAACGGCAATTTCATAGGTAAAGATCTATTATTATCGATAATGTTAGGTTGTTAGAAACATTTTCATATTGAATGTTATGGTATTCACAAGCAGTTTAAACATGAGTTTTATATACGAACGCGTTCATTTCTCCGACGGACTTATATTAACTATGAATATTGTTATTAGTATTAGGTTGTTTCCAAACTTTTCATATTGAAAGTTTAATTAGTAAAAAAAAAACATTTTTTAAACCTCATCATCACGTGTCAATATGAATTACGGAATTACGAGTAAAAATGACTTATATCCAATTCTTTATTTATACCTTTCATTAGAATCAACTTTATATCATAGTATATATTCTAAACTTGATAATTTAATTTTATTAAATTTAAATGATCAATATTTAGACAAATTGTACTGTGTTTTATTATTTTGTCTGCTCCATATTCAATCATTAGAAATATTGCAAATATAAAACAAAATATTTGGTAAACAAATTATGACATAATTATTCTGTAGTGTACTGACAAAAAAAAAGCCCGTTCTACGAATACGGATCGTGTGATGTGACGTAACAGAACCTGATTGGCCGGTATCAATGCCGTCGTCGGTGATTGGTCAATGACGCGTATGAACTTCGTACTTACAACCCGTTACGTGTTTAAAACACGATCATTGACGTACTAGTAGTATAAAATGAAATTTTAATGTAAAGTGGTTAAATTAACTTTTATAAGTTTTAATTGCATTATCGTAAAGTTTGTCTCGTGATGCGACGAAATGTATTTTTATCCAGGTCTAACAGGTATATTTCCAACAGTTATCAATCTCTACAGAATATATTTATATTACAACCAATCTCACTTTGAGAATGAGAAAATATGTAACCAAATCTTCTCTCTACATTAAAACCATGAAATTAGATAAATATTTTTGACAATTTTTTAAACCAAATTTTTCGCTTTTCCTTAAGAATTTTTAAACATTTTCTTTAGAACCTTGTGCTAACAAAAAATAATACAAACAAATGCAGCCGTTATAAAGTGTCATCGGCCAAAATGTTTCTTTTTTTACTTTTAAATTATTTTATAACGGTTATTTTTTTATGTAACCACAGTGACCATATTTTACCTGAGCCGAGAGTTGGTGTATGTGACCGACACTGTGACTGGAATGTCGAGGCTTTAAGGCCCTGTCGACGGCCGGCGGTAACGTTGGTAGATTACAATACTGCATCGACTGTAACACGAAAATTACGAGTGATTTGGATGACCGTTTTTGTGACATGTGAAATATTACATACCATTCCAATGGACCACAAAAAAAACAGGGTGTGTCGTAAAGACACAGGACAGAAGTGATACGTATTTATTACAATTGAACAAAATACGTGACGCGGTGTTCCCAAACGGTAACACATCGAAATCCTGATCGCGATTGACTTCGCTTAACTTCCGTGATCGGAAAACCGATGTTTCCAACACGCTAACCGGCACAGTTTTTACCCCCACCATTTATCCTTGCACAAAAACGTTGCCCGGTCAGAATTTTAAAGAGCTCCCATGAAATTATCACTACAAAAAAAAATGTGTGTTTTTATGAAACAACGATGCAAGTGAAACCTTTTTTTCGGATCGTAAGTATTTAAGTGAAAATTATTCGATTTAGGGCATTAAAAGCATGTTTTTTTTATCATAACTTAATAATTGGAAGGTGGGAATGATAATGAGAAATCATAGTAGATAATAGATCTATACTAATATTATAAAACTGTAGAGTTTGTTTGCTTGAACGCCCTAATCTCAGGAACTACTGGTCCGACTTGGAAAATTATTTCAGTCTTATATAGCTCATTTATCGAGGAAGGCTATAGGCTATATATCATCACGCTAACCCCAATAGGTGCGGAGCATTAATGAAGAATGTTTCAAAATAGTTTTTTTTTCCTTTTAAGAGCTTCCGTTGCGTGTTAGCATTAGCTCAAAGCAAATATTCGATGCGTGGTCGAAGTCGTGGGCAGAAGCTAGTCTAACTAAGTAGGGAATACACAAACTGATACAATCATTCAAATGATACACATATTGGCCTTACACATTACCGCCACTCCGCGGCCACGCGCCAGCTGTAATGCGATAGATGAACGAAAACATATCAGCAGATGTAAAAAAAATAATTTCATTAAAAAAAACTTACAAAATTTCCATGAAAATGGTCATCGTCAACTTGCCGAGAACGGCGTAACCGGGCCGGCGACGACGGTGACCCGCTTTTAGAAGAACATCGCGGTATACGAAGCCACGGGTTTGTCTGCGACTGGGGGCAATCAAACAAATCAAATCAAATTTTTTTTCTGTTGAATTTAGGCCCTTCCCAGGCACTTATGAATGTAAAAAATAAAAAAATACTACCGGTTCGGAGACAAACCATCCACTCATCGAGAAGAACCGGCAAGAAATGTTTATTTATCTTTTCATGATACATAACATGGCACAACATACTTTTAAAATAGGCATATACAGTTACATGCGTATTTGGTTAATGCATATAAAGAGGCGTCATTTCCAGACGCCAACATCGTTCACATATTGGTCCACCCTATGCATTAAGACCCACTTGACATAACTTACTTTCTGGCCAATCGGTAAAGTGCTTTGGGTGTTGTTATAAAATCTAACACTATAACCTATAAAACTATAAATAACCTGTAACCTATATATAACCTATAAAACTGTTACGGATCTTACTGACTCTGAAATAACAATAAAATCATAATCAAAGTATGCGACAAGGTGGGATTACTCAAAGTGATTTTATACACATTTATTCTATAGGTGGCCAAAAAAGCGTTTTTTTTTTCGAGTCTCTTATGAAAATACGTTAAATTATCATGGTTTAAGAGCACGATTAAAAGCGCAACTCAAAATTAAAAAAAAAATCCATATTCTGGTGATTGTTAGTATCATTACATAGTATAAAACTACTGAACGGATTTTCATGCGGTTTATCGAAGTTGAATTCATGTACGGTACACTATCGAACTTTTTTGTGGAATTCTTTATAAAATCATTTTTCGTACAGTGTCCAGACTATTTGGTTGGGTTTTATTTGGATATATGAAAGCATTTGAATGATTTGGGTATACAATTTGTCAAGGTTTTTCTTATTATCAGGGCGAGACAACGACCGCCAAGTCCGCTAGTATAGGCTAGAGTAATCAATCGTGTAAGGAAAATCACTTACCGAATAAAAATTTTCTACATGGACCTCGGCATGTTCTGTGAATTTCATCCCATGAGACATATCCCTTTGTAAGGTTTCCTTGCTCAGTGCGAATGTTTTAGGCGGCCGAGGCGGTACAGGCGGACCTGTGTATACACGAGTTGTATCAACCAAAAGTGTTGCAACTAATTAAGGCTATTTATGTAAATCGGCATATTTGTAATAACTTTTTTTGATCGACATGCAAAATGATTCAAGCACGAAATAAGGAGAGCAAACAAATGTTCTATTGATTTTAACCAGGGGCGTAGTGTGTTGTGAATATGAATTACGGGATTCGTAATCAATTCACTAGATGATATTATGATTTTTTTTTTTTTTGCAAATGAGACCAAAAAGAAGTAATGTATTGATTTGCGACAAAAACAATGTACTGTAAATACTAATTAAAGCATTTACAATCATTTCTACCGATCGTATGGAAAAGTGTTTGAAGTGCGAGAAGTGGCAATAAGAACAAGCCATTATAATTGGCTTCAGTCAGAAATGCAGTGTGTTGTGAATGTAAATTACGGAATTTGTAATCAATTCATCCGATTATATCATAAAAATGTGTTTGAAGTGAAAAGTTACAATAAGATTAAATATTGTAATTGTTTTGCTTCAAAAACAGCATGTTTTAAATACAAATTAAGGCTTTCGCAAGAAGTATTTTAATTGAATTACGCCAGAAGCATAGTGTGTTGTAAATGTAAATTATGGAATATCTAACCATTTCATTCGATAATACCATGAGAATATGTTTATATGCGAGAAACAACTATTGTAATTATACTATAGTATTGTAAACTATAGTAATTGTCCATATCAGGAGCGTAGTGTGTTGTGACTGTAAATTGCATTAGTAATATTTTCTTGCGACAGTATGCCAAAAAGGTTTAAACGCAAAATGAGAACAGCAGACAAATGTTTTATTGGTTTGAAACCAGTAGCATAGAGTGTTGTGAATATTAATTAAGGCATTTGTAAAGGAGTTGGAATAAAAATAATACTGTGATGGGTTTGATTCAGGAACGTAGTGCATTCTGATGTGACAATTCACAATTAAGGCAAAAAATATTGTGATAATTTATGATAACAGGGCCCCGATTTAATAAATTAAATGGCCTAATAAAATTTGATACTATAAAGGCATATATAAAAAAATAAAACTAAGCAAGACGGATATACTTCTTCCCGATCATTGGCCTTCGACTATATAGGGGTTTATATCTTATGTAACAGTCAGATGGCTTGACAAAAACCTGAAACATGATATCAGTTGTCTATTTGGATCTGTTACAGAATTTACTGCCACAGGCTTTAACATTATCATTTATAATCCTTGACTTTATTTGCATGATTTGAGTTATAGAAAGCCTTTAAGCAATTTATACTTAAATACTAAATAATTGAACTAAAAAATAAGAAACTTCCCCGAAATGTATTTTTAGAAAAATCATATAAAATAATACCCACCGTTCTCTGAAATGCCATTTCTTTTAGAATTAACCGCTAGTTTTGTAAAAGTCTTTGCCACTGACCAGACTTCTGAAATGAAAAAAAAAACATTTATTTACTCACACATAAGAAATGAAAACTTGTATAAACAGAAATTACTGATAAAATTTATCAATTATTTTTATTCGTTTTTAACTGATACTAAAAAAGACGAAAGATTTGATTTTTTTGTTTATAATTAAAAAACTCAAAGAATGATCTGTCGATTAAAAAAAAATCACCTATAAGGGCCGTAAGATCAAATGCAGTTTAAACTCTGATACTAGGTTAAACCACTGTATCGCATAATTTTCGTAAGATCAACAGCCGATTAACGTTGACTGCAAGCTTAAATGATAGATTACTTTAAACAGTCGATCCTGGTAGGTTACACTGCAATGTATTGTTTTATTTCAAAATGGCCGTTGTTATTATCTGTAACGCCAGTTAAAGTTAAAGTTTCTGTTAGGACCTACCGAATATTTACTATGAATATTTATCAAAGTGGTTACAGTGATTCTGATTCCGATGAAGAAACTCTAAATATGTTAAATGAAATTAATATATATTTCACTAGACCGTACGTTGTGAGACCAAGAGAAGACAATTATAACAAATGGGATGATGTTGAATCTATGCGACGTTTCAGAGTTTCTAAAGCTACATCCACATTTATATTAAATAAAATCGAAAACAATTTATCCTACATTACTACACGGTATGTATGTTTTTTTAAAATACTTATGTGTTTTATTTCTGTTAGATTAATTTTGACATCCTACCTAAAAATTTACCAAAAGCAAATAGGGAATTAACCTAAATTGTTAATAAAATCAGTGGTTCCCATTATAGATACTTAACCACACTAGAAAGATGAGGGAAACATAGTCATTATTTGTTGCGCGTGAGTGAAGGATAACGATAGAAGATCGACAAGAATGAGTGGTTTGTAGAGTGTTACCACATCTAAAACTTTAATCTCAGATTAGCTGAACTTGCAATCATTTTCTGTAAATCTTATGGGAACAGTTTAAACTAAAGTTTTAATTTTAGCGGAGTTCCGATAAACCTTGGTTTAAACTGCACTTGATTTTACGGCCCTTAGTAGATTAGTATTTTTGGATATTATATTTACATATAAAATTCCTGGGTCAGGATATTCGTAATTTTCTTCCTTCTATAACGTCTTCACCGAGTTTGATACAACGAATGATTTTTTACTATTTTTATAGCTTTTCTTTAAAAAAAACATATAATTCTGAAATTTCTACCTCACACTACCTCTTCAATAAATTAATTTCTCGTGTCACGGTGTTCAAACTCCTCCGAAGCGACTGGACCGATTTTTATGAAATTTTAAATGTATGTTAGCACCCACCTCCGTTGCCGCTGCATCACATTCAAGAGACGAGACTACAACACGACCGGAACATTGATATTAGCGCCACCATATTATGAATATACATAAACACTAGCGCCATCATATTAAAGATACACATTGTTACTAGCGCCACCATATTAAGAGACACATTGAAACTAGCGCCACCATAATAAAGATACATAAATAAGAATAATTAT
>MU159979.1:0-51273 GCA_015888305.1 Antheraea pernyi
TTCTTCACGCTAATCTATTGAGAAATTCTCTATCCATTGTGTTAAATGAATGTAAAAAAGATGCCGTTACCTTAATGGCAATTACTCAAGAACACAGTTTTTGATAAATTAATTTTCCAACAACAATGCTACAAAAATGTATTATGGGAGACCTGATATCGACAAATATCAACATTATAATTCCTACTAGTAAAGCAAAGTTAGGAAAAAAATAATTCGGGCTATCATCGTCTTTGCAAACTTGGGTAATGAATGAATATAGTAATGAATTGAAAACAATTATTAATACTGGAGATAAAGATGTCTCTAGAAGTCCCTCTTTTATTTATCTTTTATCTGTTGTTATCATTGATACATTGTCATGCAAACTAAATTGTTACACTAGCAAATAAGTGTACACTGTAAGAAGTTCTTCAGAATTTAACACCCACAAATTCTCTAACCAATGGTAAAGAACATCGGCATTATTGGTAAAGATTGTCTCTTAAAAATAGGGTGTAATTTATATACAAAAGGAATTCACTGTATCCTAAAATTTTATGTGCTCTTAAAATAATTCGTACCAACAAAACCAAATACGCAGATTATTACTGCTTGTAAACAATAAATTCGCCTTGGAGTTCGTCTTCGACTTGGACGGAGCATTTGGAGTTGGCTTCGAAGTCACACTGCTGGGTTAGCTCATTAAAGAATAGTCCATCAGAGCAAAAGACTGCTTGAGGCACGCCTGAGACGCATCGCCAATATTTTTGGCAATCACCCCTAAAAACACCATAAAATCCCAACTAAAACATTTGGATAGTATAATTGTGAACGATGGTGACGTCTGGAAATGACGCCTCTCTGTGCATCCACCAAAAACTATTTACAACCATCTAATAAAATAGTTATCATGAGAAGATACAGCAGATCAAGTTTCTTGCCGGTTCTTCTCGATTAATGGGTTGTTTGTCTGAATCGGTGGTAGTTTTGACGTTCATAAGAATGAATAAAGTGTTGATTTTACGACAACGATAGAATCTATCAAGATTCCAATTCGGTATAGTCCAAGAGATATTCCTATTAATGCATTAAAGTTAGCAATAAAAACTGAGCTTAAACAGCAACTTTAACATAGACAGAATAAATGTCTGCGAATGTGCGATGATAGCTTAGTTTTGTGTATGCGTCCTTGCAACTAAAACATAGCTTTTAGTGATGGAAAACTCGTGACGAAACCATAGGATGGTGACAAGAAGTTTTCTAAGCCACCACCTTTCCGACAGCTCCACTTGAGAACCAGTCCCCTCCCAGCTTAGCGTGTTTACCATTTTAGAACGCATCGCTATTTATGATCAGGTGAGATTGTGTTCAAGCGCTACAAAGCATAAAAAACATTAAGGCTACAGCAACTTCAACATAAAAAGAATGTATGTCTATTAGCAAATGAGAGATGGCGGCTTAGTTTATAGTGTGTTCGGAATTGGCATCGACCAAGGCTACAAGGCCACTAAAGCAAAGCTTTCGGTGAAGGAAAACATGGTGACGGAACCATAGCATGGTGGTAGGACTTTTTCTAAGTCCATCTAGCCAGCTACCACCTTCAATTTGAAAATCCAACGGTTGGTGTGTTCCGCCAGCTACACTCGAGAGTCAGTCCTGACTTTTTCTAAGTCTATCGAGCTAGCTACGACCTTTAAATTGAACTGTGGCCAAGCACCTCTTGGTATGTGTCCATATATGTTTTCCATCTTAGACCATATATTTAACACCAGATGAGGTCATGGTCTAACGCTGTAAGGTATAAAGTAAAATAAAAAAATCCAATAACTCACTTATAAGCGACCTGTCTCGCAGCAGAATCCGCTCTATGGCAGTTGAGTTCATGGTTCATGAACCTCGTGCTCGTCGGAGATAATGGTCTTACAGTGCCAGCAACATCCGCTGTAAGGACATCTGCAAAAATAATGCTAATGTGACGTAAAACTTGCTTTTTTATGTCATAGGAGGCAAACGAACTGGCGGGTCATCTGATGGTAAGTAATCACCGCAGTCCATAGATACTTGCAACACCATGGTAGTCGCAAGTGCGTTGCCATCCTGTGTTTGCGGGAAGGGGAAGAGAGGGTGAGGAAGGTAGGAGGGGAGGTGGATCTCCGGCGCAATGCAAGCACTGTTACTTCACGTCAGTTTTCTGTGAGGGTGGTACCACCCCGGGCGAGTCGTCCCAGTCATGCTGAAACCGGTAATAGCTTCAGCGGTAATAATACCTATACTATTATTATTTCTATTATATTTCCAATTCATGAACCATTTCATAGCTATATGCATAATTGTCCAACATTGCCTTTATATCTAGCAATAGTCAGTCATTAGGCTTAGTGCAATTACTTTTACTAGAACATGATCGAATATACGTTCCAAATGAGAAGATAATCGCGTCCGCGCCCACTTGACTGACCATTGGTTGGTCAAATTTATTATTACAGAAACATTCAAAATGAATTAATTTCTATTACAAATTGTGATGTGAATAGTGAATTGATGATCTATATAATTACTTAATGTTAAAGTGACGAAGACTTTTCTCTATTTTAATAAGACTATTAGCAGTCGGCAGTCATTTTGTTTGAACTATTCGTTAGTGTGCCGCTTCCAAATAATAATAAAGTTTTAATAAAAGCCTTTGTCTTTTATAAAATTGGGTACAATTTCTACAGGGTTTTCCGTTCGTACATTTCTTCAAGTTGCATGCGAAATGGGAAACAAGATGGCGGTTTGACAATTATCTTCTTTTTTTAATAGTGTAACATTTCCTGGATGTAACAAATATGCACTTGACAGTGGTATAATACAGGTTTCAATAAAAAGAATTGATTGTTTAACATGGAATATAATGTATATAGCCACACGTGGTGGTATAGTCGCTTCACCGTTGGAATATTATTCCGTTGTCCACTTGTTCAAACTCTGACATGTATCATCGAATTTTCGGATATCATTAATGTTAAATTGGTAACAGTATCGGCTGACGGTGAAGGTAAACCTGAACCTGAGAAATTGTAGTACCACCGTATGTGGGACCAATATAGAGCTGTGGATTTCTCAGAGTTTAAAATCGGCAATACGTCGCGGCCTGACGTGATGATTATGCCCATTACTTTTTTTTTATTGTAGCACGGGAAAGTGACTGCACTATGCCTGATGGTAAGCACAGTACAGTCCAAAAACAATGGCGAACAGCGAGTGACACACTATCCATCGCCGGTCGCCAATGTCATGCCGACCTGCTAATAGCTGGATATGCACAGGCTTATCCCGAAACGCTACCCGCAGAAGCGAATCACTATGATAGGCTTTTCGCCATATACATGGTGGTTGCGACCCAGTCAGGCTGTAAAACCCTACCACCCCGCTTTCGCCATTGCCTCGTTCGTTATTAAGCAGGGTGCACCACGTGCAGGTGAGGTTGGCTTGGGTGTCTCAAGTCTTATGATGTTATTCGACACCCCTTACACCCCACCTTTGGTCTCTTACAGGCCGATGATGATAATGTATGTTCACGTTTTCCAAATGGGGGTCAGAGCGTATCCCTTTAATTATAATAATATTGTGAATTAACTCACCTATCGGCCCGTTTTCAATTTCCTCTCCGAATAATCCTATGACCTCTTCACCGGAACCAAATCCAGAGCCCTCTGTATCGATATCCTCTTTGGGAGTTCGCAGTGAGCAGTTCGCCGCCCACTTCCAATTGCAAGTCTGCAAAGATGACGTCACATATCAATCAGCTCCAGAAATCGTTCGTACTTACTTAACAGATCGCCTCCTCGACAGTTTTCATAGAGGTCCATTGCCATGCCCATGTCTTTAATTATTGAACTCTGGACGTGGATAATTGGTACTTGAGACCAACGTGTATGTATGTATTTAGTTTGTTGAAGCTGAATGAATGAATACCTTACAGCAATTTTAGTTTGTACACTGGCGAGTTTAATGCCACAAGGCATTTTCTTCCAGCTAACCAACGGTTTTGTTATCAAGAATAAAAGTCGTCGTAGGTCTAGTGCAAATATAAAAGTAACGAAGAAATTGAATACATTAATTGATTACATTTCTTAGTCAAATTTACTATAGTTTTTTTTTTTTAAATCGGTCCGGCATAATGACTGCTCAGTTCCTGATGTAAAGTACAGTACAGTCTTTTTTTATATCATAGGAGACAAACGGACAGGTGGGTCACCTGATGTAAAGTGATCACCACCGTCCATAGACACTTGCAACTCCAGAGGAATCGCAAGTGCGTTGCCAGCCTATTTGGGGGGGGGGAGGGGGGGGGGGCTGGTAATGAGGAAACTCCGCATAGTTCTGTAGTGAAGAACTTTTTTCATCAGATATCCAAACAATACCTAACGTACAATGTCCAAAAAGTATGGCATAAAATTAATAACAAAAAAAGGTAAGTGTGCGATTCACACACGATAGAAGTAAAACTTCAGTAAAACGACAAAAGAATGAGATGAATATATATAACAAGGGTGGGATAACTACAAAGTTTATTTGTTTAAAAGTGAATTTATTATTTAGCACAACAAGATATAAAAATACTCACAAACACTGTTAAATAATAACACACCACGCTGACTTCTTACTAAAAAGCTGTAATAAGCAGCCGCATACTCGTACAGTGTACAGTAATATTAGCTCACGTACTTTTCACATATATTAACACACATTAAATGCTCAAATACAAGCAAGTATTAAACAGTGTGCAATATACATACACACCGACATTTGCTCTCTCGCTCTGGGTCACTAATTTTTGTATTTGTGTCTCTTAGCTGTCGTTTTGCCGTTGCATCCGGTTTGAAATCACAACGATTCTAAAGAAGTTTCACTTCAAAATGGGATAAACAATTATTTAGTGTAGTTTGCCAACTTTTTTATATTTTATAGATTTTGACAGATAGCATTTGAGCGCAATCTGATGTTAAAAGACCTACCACTATGCTACAGCTTCATCCCCATATCTTCCTTCACCGCGCGCTCCGACCCAGTTGCTAGGATACGAACCTACGTCCATAGACGTTCCGTCCAAACACGATATCAACTAAACCTTCATCAGCCTGTAAGAGACCCACTGTAAGACCATAGGCGTCTTCCCGAAGAAAGGCATTTATAAAACCCCCTGCGCCAGGCCACGACGTACTAGCGATTTCAAACTCTGATAAATCCAGTTAGTCACACGTACAGTGGTAACAAGAATATTTCTCAGGTACGATGTTTACCTTCACCGTCAGACGATAGTGTTACCAATTTAACGTTAGTAAATGTAAGCGAATTCCGTAAAATTCGTTGGTCCATGCGAATATCGGATTGATATTCCACCGGTCAAACCACTAGACCACGACTACCATCGTCATCGCTTTAAATAGCTAATATAACAGGCGATTCCCCATTTGATAAAGGCAGCCAGTAATTTTCTTAGTAAAGAAGATATATACCTGCAATTCGAAGTCAAAGATCAAACCGCCACTGCAATGGAACTCCACCTCATCGCCATGAGCGCACATGAAAAACCTCGCGCAGTCAACGAAGTGTGGCAGTAATAAAAATATCTGTAAAAAACATGCCATTTTAGTTCTTATTTAACTAATCAACAGTTATTTCTTAACAGAAAGAGATTTATAAATTACTAGCCGTGCCATAAATAGAGCTCGCACTCGTTCTTTCCAATCAGCGCCTCTATAATACTACTTTCGAACTAATATCTGTTGGTTATAAATGTACATTTATAGCTATGTATGTATGCATACAGCGGTACTGCGTAAATCGTATACAAGTTTTTGGTCATTTTTATTTGTAATGAATATATTCATCGTAAGGCAAATCTAAATCCAAGTATGTATATGCAGGAGTCAATGTTTATAAGTAGAACCGGACATAGATAAAATTGTTTGTGGGAGACAAGAAAATTTAAGGGAGCACACTCTCGTAATAGATACGTAAACAGAGTTTCTTGCCGGTTCTTCTCGATGACTGGGTTGTTTTCCGAACCGGTAGTAGTCTTTGACGTTCATAAGTGCCTTATTAGGGCCTAAACTGAATAAAGTATTTTTGATTTGATTTCATTTGAACAAAGAAAGTTTGAAATGTCAAAATTAAATGTCGTCCACCATATTTTGTTATCAAACTTGCCAAAAAAAATTATATAACAGTGCCATCTAGTAAGTTGATTGATAACCAAAACTAGACGAGCCTTTTCCATACAAATCCGATCTTTTCCATACATATCCGATTCTGAGGAGTGCAAATAGCCTGGCTGTGCCCGCGTATCCGTCCTCGTGGAACGTAATGAAAAAAGTGACTAATAACATCACCTGAATGTATTAAGTCCATCTACTATCTATTTTTCTCTCGTACTTAAGTCGCGTCGTCATTAAAATTACAATAACTTTTGATACAGTGAACTGAACTTTTATCGTAAACGCAGTGCTTTAGCAGAGATGCGTGTTCACTCAAACAGACAGACATTTCTAAAATGATTGAAACATATTTTATAACTTACTTCTAGACACCGCCAACAATTGTTTTAACAAGTTGTAGGTTACTTACATGCCCTTCAGGGTCACATGATAGTGAGTTGGGATCGATTCCTTTGAACGGCCTATGGACTTCGGCGGGGGCTTCCGTTGTGGTAGTCGTTTTGGCGGTAGTGGTGGTCGCATTCTCAGCAATAGCTGCCGTCATAGCCACTCCCACGACAAACAGTAATACCAAGAGTTTGGCTGTAATAAAGAATATATATCTTTATTATTGAATATTGATGAAGGAGGTAGAGCTACGCTGTAGCTATTGCTAGTTTCAGCATGAATGGGTCGGCTCGCCCGAGGTAGTACCACCCTGTCACAAAACACCGACGTGAAGTATCAGTGCTTGCATTGTTGTGGTTCGTTCGGTCAGTGAGAGCACCGGAGGCCCACATCCTTCCCCCTTTCCCTTCCCTTTTCTCCTTTCCCTGCCCCTCCCTCATACGCAGGCTGGCAATTTACTTGCGACTCCAATAGTGTTGCTAGTGTCTATGGACGGTGGAGATCACTTAACATCAGGTGACCTATCTGTTCGTTTGCATGCTTTTGACAGTTTTTTTTTTATAAAAACACATGCCCATTGTCTGCCATTTCATCCTTCAGAAGTAACTAACTAAAGTCCATGGCTCTGCACGTGCTTTATAAATCACTAGCTGATTCCCGCGACTTCGTCTGCATTGTTAATTATTTAACTTGTTTTGTTATATCTTAAGGATATTAAGCAGTGTTTTCGACAAAAGTTCCCATGCGACTTGACTTTTTCTGACACTTCCAACAGTTATCGTTATATTTCAACCAATTAAAGGAAAACTTAACATATTAATATACCTAAACCTTCCTCAAGAATCACTCTATCTATTAATGAAAACCGCAGTTTATCTCGAACGACAGACAGACAGACAGACGCGGCGGAAGACTTTTGAAGTGAAACTTCTTTAGAATCGTTGTGATTTCAAACCGGATGCCACGGAAAAACGACAGGTAAGAGACACAAATACAAAAATTAGTGAGCCAGAGCGAGAGAAAGCGACAGGTAAGAGACACAAATACAAAAATTAGTGAGCCAGAGTGAGAGAGCAAATGTCGATCTATATGTATATTGCACACTGTTTAACACTTGCTTGTATTTGAGCATTTAACGTGTGTTAGTATATGTGAAAAGTACGTGAGCTAATACTACTGTACACTGTTTGCGGCTGCGTATTACAGCTTTTTAGTAAGAAGTCAGCGTGGTGTGCTATTATTTAACAGCGTTTGTGAGTATTTTTATATCTTCTTGTGCTAAATAATAAATTCATTTTTAAACAAATAAACTTTGTAATTATACTACCCTTGTTATATCTATTCGTATCATTCTTTTGGCCATTTACTGAAGTTTCACTTCTATCGTGTGTGAATCGTACACGCACCTTTTTTATAATTGTTTATTTATGATATGCAGTAATAATTAAAGAATTGTAAAACAGTAAGGCTATGTAGAATTACAGATTCTACAAATTTAGCTATTTCAAATACATTTGACATACGCCACCCATTCATTGTTAGTTGTACTCTCATACTGCCCATACTCTCCGCCCAAGTGTAACCAATAAGATAACAATGTATAGCCAAATGAAAGACATGGCAGCTCATGAGATGCGAACAACCAAACATTAATTTTTACATTACAAACATTAATACATAATATAATAGCGTAAATCTAACGTGTTAGATTGTTGTGAAAAAAAATCGTTGCAGGTGTCTTGGAATAAGTATTAAAAAACCTCTGTCTGTTTGCTTGAACACGCATCACTGCTAAAATACTGCGTTCACGATAAATCATAAAACATAAAATCGGTTCACTCTATCAAAGTTATTGTAATTTTAATGAGGACGCGACTTAAGTACGAGAGAAATGTAGATAAGTAAATGGACTTAATACATTCAGGTATAATTTTATTAGGCACTGTTTTTTTACATTCGGTTCCAGGCGGACGGAGTCGCGGGCACTGCTAGTTATAAATATAAATATGAGGCTGTTCTTTGAAGTGGACGTTGTTTTGTGTCGGTGTGAACTGAATTTTTTGAAACGAAAGTGTGTAACGAGAAAGAGATAGCTATAAATTTATATACTGGGTGACTGGTTACTCGTTAGCAATATTTTTACAGGATACTCAGTACTTGATAATCGTTCTAAATCAATTTAAAAAATAGGTTCTTAATATTTGACCTAATTATTTAGACACATAAAAAAATTATAGTCGACACTCTACCCGTCTATAAACAGTGTCAATGACCGTCGGGTGTAGTAAGAGTGAAATCGTAAAGCCAACCAACTAACAAATGATAAATTGCGAAGTTTGGACAAACAAAAGGGTTATCGAAGGTTATAAATTCCGGGACGCCGCTCGCATGTTTTGTCACCGGTCATTCAACCTAGGTTTATTTAAATTTGTACCCATACTTTTAAGAGTTTTAGAACAAACTTTAACTTAGGTTCTCTTCGTTGCTTATTAGTCTTCTTCTTCTTACCCTTATCCCACATAAGTAGGGTCGGTACAACATGTTTCTCATGTTGTGGTATATGATTTGGCTTAATTTTTACGTTCGGCCGCCTGACTGACATGAACCCTCCTTGGGATTATTTTGTTGTACCACTGTATGTATGATTATTATTATATAGTTACGAAGTCTGATGGGCTCTTTTAACCTTAAAATTTTTCGTTCCAGTTAAAAACGAAGTTCTTCCAGATTATGGTTTGCATGCTATATTGCCATTTTTTTTTCAGTTTCTCCTACAAGCATCGCAATTGAATCTTCTCTCATTTTAATTCGAATACATGAATAATATAATTCATTCAAAACTCTTTTTTATGCGTTCGCTACAATATATTATTCAATTACATATAATATTCAAAATTTGACTGATAAAAACTAATTTTTGTGTTAGTAATCGTTGATTTATATATGTGCATGTCGCATATGTTGCTTATTAGTATTTTTTTTAATATTATTATTACAGTGTCATGATGTTTATCCAAGATGAACTCCTAAACTATTGAACTGATCTTCACGAAACGTTGGCATTTATGTATAATTTGGTCCAACTTGAGATCTAGGGTAATTTATACTTCGATTAATGACCTCAATATTTTTCCATTACAAATGAAATGATTGTCAATGTTGATTATAGTAACTAATTGTAAATTTCATCAGTCTCGAATAGATGGCGCTTTAAATTAGTTTATTGACAGAGAACTGTAGGACAGACTGTTATAGATATCTCATAGATGGCGCCACGTATTAATTATGAATTTCTGAGCCTAATTAATAATTATCATAGAAAACGACTGACATCAAGGTTCTATATGAAACTAACGCGTTCGAAATCATGAAAACCAATGACTGGGGCCTTGTGATCGATATCTAAATCTAATCACATCGATTATTCGTGTCGTTAACTCGATTTACACGAATAGCCACTTAATTTGACAACTAGTTATCGGTCTTGAAGAATTTACGTCGATTATTATCTAGACGCGTCGGGTTTTTTTTCGCGTTCCACGACTAACTTATATTGTGGTTGTCTAATTCCACCCCTATAAGTGTAGAGGTAAGGAGAACCATCTCTATATATAAAAATTGTCCGTCAAAATGCGTTAAATTAGTGTGACGCAACATTAGCAATTGGGTTCATTATTGTTCAACTTCTGTCACTTCTGTCCATAGACACTAGCAACAGCAGGGTAGTCGCAAGTGTGTTGCCAGCCTGTGTTTGAGGGGAGAGGCGAGGGGGAGAAAATGTGGGCTTCTGGCTCTCTCACTAACCGAACGAAATGCAATAGGTAGTACCGCGGGCGAGCCGACCCATTCAAGCTGAAGCCAGTAATAGCTTCAACGTGGCTCTACCACCTACAAATTTAGTTACTTATTTGAATTATAAATGTGTGCGAACGTTTCTGTGCACCCTTATTCTGATAAAGGTTATAAAAACTATTCTCAAAATTAACTCCAAAATTTTGAGGTTAGTTTTTAATGTGAAAATAGCCGTAGATTTATCACGCAGGTATGAGAATAACATATGGCTGTAAAAATGTTGCCAGATCATGAACAATAATGACACCCAAAGTGTTTTATCACGGTTTTTATACTATTCATTTTAATATGTCTCACTACTAGATGGCGTAACATGTCGATTCGGTTTTGTTTAAGCGATTGTCATGATAATTGGTACCTCAGCTATTTGAAAGAAAGAAAGAAATATATTTATTGCCATAGTATAAGTGTAAAAAAAAACAACCGTAAAAAAAGTAAAACTATGACAAAGAGACCTAGCGTCAGCGTATTGCCGCGTTTGAAAACAGCGCTGGTTTTCAGCTAGACCTCAAAATTTCCGGGCTGAAATACAAGTAAACATTACTTATTATTTCGCGCCCAAGTCGTAAACATAAAACTTAAAATATCTATCTATTGCTATACATATAAATAAATTAGGGGGCCCATACAAAAATAATTTTAATTTTAATAAGAGAGAAAAAGATAAAAAAGCGTTGCAATATTGTTAATGATATTTATTACCTACAACAAAATAAAAAAGCAAAGTAAATCGGACGCGTACGATACCTGAATAGTGAATGTTTTATTTATCTTAATAGAACATATATTATAATTTAATTCCAAATCATTTATTTCTGTTAGATTATGAACGGGTGTCTAGTTTTTGAAGTTAAATCTTCTTAAGTCGCATTGAGTGATTTTTGGAAGAGGAAAAACTCATGGGTTCACGTTATCGATGACCTCGATACGCTCGTGACGTATTGCGCTTGTGTCAGACTAGTGATGCGTGGTATAGCGATCTGTGTACATGTAACATTGATATTTTGTATTAAGTTTGTGCCGCCCATCATATGTTTTATGAATTAACTAGCCGACCCGTGCCCACTTCGTTGGGCGGTAATACGTAAGCGTGGAATGGTTATTTTGCGCTAAGACGCAGCGGAAGCTCTGAAAAGGAAAAAAAATACCTTGATTTTGCAACATTCTTCATTGCTGCTCCGCTCCTATGGGTCTTAGCGTGATGATATATTGCCTATAACCTTCCCTGATAAATGAGCTATATAACACTGAAAGAATTTTCCAAATCGGACCAGTAGTTCCTGAGATTACCCCTTACAACGTCACAAACTCACAAATTCACCAACTCTGCCTCTTTATAATATTTATATAGATAAACTGTTTAAAATCTATATAATTATTGCTCGAATTTATAGAAATAAAAAAGAACACAGTTATTCTATTGTATTTTTTTTTCGATTAACCTAATGTGCTTTTCTTACTTGACATTGACAAAATCGTCTACGTAGGCAGCAATCACAAAATTAAGTAAAATGAAATGAACCTAAGTAAAAAAGAAAATACAGAACACTTTATCGTTTAGCGTAACACGCTTTAATATATTTCGTTAATTATTTCATGTTTTTACGACAAATTCATTTGAATTAAGATGCAGTGATAGTACATATTGATTATTATCATAATCGTGGGTATTATCGCTAATTGGTTTAATATTATCGCTCTCATATCAGCCGGTATTTATTTGAATTCGATAGAAAAATTATAACTTTGCATATTAAAGAAGCCGATAGCCTTTCGAGAAAATCTGATAATTATTTATGGCGCCATTTTGTGTCTATGAATTCTTATTCTACGCCATTACAAAAATGATAAACTATTATACAGATAACACGGTTCTATTTCTGTATAGAATTATTATATATAAGCTGTGAGGAATTAAAAATTTTACTCGCCGACAAACGTAACATAAAACCTGCATTGTATTAAATATGTAATATGTCTATTATACGGATAATAAAAGACTCTGTAATTTAATCTATGGTGTACGGAAATAATTTTTAGAAAAAGAGTAAAGTCAGAACTTTGATCTTTCAAATTGAACACACATTACAAAATTACGTCTGGCTTGGCCGTATGATCAGATACCTTTGTCTTTTCCTTAGTAAGGAAAAACAGAAACAAAGAAAAAGAATAGAATAAGGTGACGAATTTATGGCGACATCTTCTACACTCACGTAATAGTTTTTACTCTTTATTTATAACTAGCAAATGGCGGCGACTTCGTGCGCTTGGAATAGTTACTTCGGGCTAACGCTTACTTTAACTCGCGACTTCGTTTAGGTAGAAGGTGAAAATATTTTTAAACAATACGTACGTTAATCTCGACTTTGAAACATTCTTCATTGATGCTCCGCTCCTATTTGTCTTAGCGTGATGATATATAGCCTATAGCCTTCCTCGATAGATGAGCTATCTATCACTAAAATAATTATTTACATCGGACCAGGAGTTAATGAGATTAGCGCATTCAGGCAAACAAAATCAAACCAGAAAACAAGTGCAACATTTTATATGCCCCATATTAAAACTACAGCAATATTCAGCAAACGAATGAAAAAACTATGTAGTAAAATCATTTCATCTAATATAGGCTCTAAGGAGAAAATTTTTAATCTATTTTTATTAATTCTGAGGAGGAATTATACCACAACATATGTGTTTCTTTGTTAAATCAATTGAGTAACTTTAAATCGAAACTTAAAATTCATTTATTGACACGAAATTATCATTATGTACGTAGAAGTTGTAATATGTTCAAAAACATAATATTTTTTATTTACGTGGCTTTCAAATGATTCCAAGGATTCGACAGTAATAGAGTTTTGAAAAGGACTGGGTTGCCAATAACGAAAAAGAAAGAAGAAATAAGATTCACATCGCATGCATCTCACTATGTCACATTCTAAATTATTGTTAGAATTTTATAGCATGAAGTGGTCATAACAGATTATCAATAAAAAATAGTTATCACTAGCCACATGCCAAAAGTCCCGCCAAAAGCTCCCATTTCCTTTCAATTGCACAACGTTTATTCATACCACGGCAAAGGTATCGACTCTAAACAGTCATGATTAAAAATCAAAGGTTAAATAATTATTATTGTACTGTCATGCTTATTTCTTATCGTGACTCTAAATTTATTAAGATTATTCATGATTCACAAAAAATCGTAATCTATATAAGTATTATAAATCGTATAAAATCAAAGCCGGACACACCAAAGAGAATTTTATTATACTTGTCGTATTTGATTGGTTTAAATTTAGCTACAGATGGCAGTAAGGTATTTACCATGATTATCAATGACCATAATTAAAAATTACTAGTTTTCTAAACGTTTCATCTGAAAAATGGATGTTGATACAATTTAAATATATAAATTCAAGCACCATTCAACTAATTGTCATAAAATTTCACATACCAAGTAATTTTCCATGGCGAAGGTATTTTTGTCTATAACTCGTATTCTATTGCTAATTATAGTTTTATAATGTTATTGAAGGCGAATGAAATCGCCGGTATTTACTAGTGAAATATTAAATAAGGTAACATATTCTAGACCAAATAATTAAATAATACGGTATTGTAAAAAATTGAAAGATTTGATCTTGACTGTATGTTTAAAAGATTAGTGTGATAATATTATATGTACTAGCGGGCCTGACAGACGTTGTCCCGCCCTGATTATGAAAAAATCCTTTATATCCTAAAACGTTCCTCATAAATCACCCTATCCACTGGTGAAAACCGCATGAAAATCCGTTCGGTAGTTTTTGAGTTTATCGCGAACAGACAGACGCGGTAGGGGACTTTGTTTTATACTATGTAATATATAATATGTATTCAAAAGTGAACATTGAACATAAAATGTATCTAAAAAAGTACAATTCCAACTCGCACTTCGCAGGTTCTGTTCTAATGGTGTCACGACTCATTTTCTGATTACATACATCTGCGTTAAGTATAACCCAAAAGTGTATTGTCTTTCTCCTTTCTCTTCAGAACGCATGCCGCAAGCGAAACACAAGTGAGGCCAAATATTTCACGACTATGCAATAAAAAAAAACTAATACCAAACTGTCAATAATTTTGAAGATCAGCCTATTGTCTTTTCTTTCACTCACTCATTCAATTCATTATATGACGAATAGTTCATGTTTCTCAAATATTCTCTTTTATACACATCTTGTTCTGATAATTACAGATAAATAAAAAAAGAATTAACCAAATAGATGCATCCATTCTAAAGTAATGGACTTACAATTGGTTGCAATCGGTAATTACAATTGATTATTTAATTGATATCAGTATGTATATATATGTATATATATATATATATATATATATAGATTAGGATTCATTTTAAATATTTGAATTTAAAGGAAAAACTAACGATATTCTTATCTCACGTACGTTTATTATCCACGACTAAGCATTTATAGTAATAAAATTTCTAAATTATTACAATATACCTATATGACAGTCAAATTTATAAATTACTTAGATTTACAAAACAAATAGTATAATATAAACAATAGTATTTTAAATACTTATTTCATTTGTACTACAAAATACTGCGATAACAAAACGCTGTCCAATGTCTAGATCACAGATATAGTAGAATGTCCTTGCACTATCAATTATCGGTTAAAAAGAAATCTTAAAATAACTACTATCTTGTCAGATAATACTAATGTTTTTGTTAGATGCCTCTATATAAAATCATTTCTTTATCACTTATTTCTAATAACTGAATTTTATTTTATTGGAAAGTTTTTTTGTTAACGTATATTTTAATGGGATTAATAAAAGCATTTATTGAGCTACAAAACAATGTAATATAGACATTTTAATAATTTGTTGCGTATTTTTATATTTACTAATATGTAATAATAATAATATTTAACGCGTGAATAGATTTTAAAAAAGAAGAGTGACCTATGCAAGGTAGACCCAATATTCATAAATACGCTAATTAAGATATCTCGCAGTACATTTTTAACTATCCTTAATTACGCCGTAAAATACCACATATAATAATGTGTGTGGTAAAATATAATAAGTGAAAATACTTCTTTTATACTAATAAAATATTTTATCTTGTTCTATAAATTATATCGATTATGATTTTTTTTAAACATAAATTTGGACATCACTACTTGTCAATAACGAAGTTTAGTTGTTGCCATATTTTGACATAAACATTGACGTCTGTGAGATTTATTAGGATAAAAAAAAGCCGTAAATGAGGCAGCACTAAAGTTTCCAGCGGTGCAAAGATCATATGCTGAAACAGCAAGGGTACTTTTCAGTCCTCCTGTACCTGTATTGTCTTCTACCCCTCATCGTACTGCAGAGCCAAATATCAGATCGTACAAAAAAACCTACTTTTCTAGTCCAAAACCTAGAGCACCTCTTGCTAAGTCTTTTGACAAGATTGCTCATCAAGCTATTATAGCCCCTGAACCATCCTCCTTTCCCAATGGGTGTGCTATTCAACAAAATCGGTCTATATTGTATGTAAATAATTTCAGAATAATTTGAAAATGAATTCTTCTGACTCGGACGAAGATTGCTACGGTAATATAGCTCAGAGGCTACAATTAATAAAGAACAAATACGAGAAAGACAAGTATATACCGAATATATCACTCAACAATACCACTGACACTTCAACTTGTGATAAAATTGAGAAAAATTGTTCAAATGCGCCTGCCATTGTAATAGACGACGAGAATACTCCATTATATGACTCTGAAGAGATAACAATAGACAGTATTATAGCGAAAAATAGTAAAAAACGTATAACCAGATCGAGCAATAAACTGCATCAAATTGACGTGTTAGAGAGACCTTCAAGGCGGAATACGAAAAAGAAATCCAGCGTACCCAATACAGAATCAAAAAATGAAGATGCTGCAGTCGAGGCTATTGTAACAAGGTCTAGTAGAAGGAGTGTTGGTAAACAAAAACAAAATGAAAAATCAAATACACGTACTAGAAGAAGAAAGGCAAGGACAGTCCCAGAAGTTGACCAGAACATACCGACATACAATATAGGTAACACTGATTACTACCCAGACTTTTCAGGTAAACAACAACTTTTTACCACACAAAAACAGAACGAAACAATAATCCTAGAAGAAGACACAATTCAGTCTATGAATGAAGAGCTCTCAGTGAAAGTTATATGGCAGAGTAGCGAGTATAGAAAGTTTACAATAAGAAAATATCAAAAATTCACCGAGATATACGATTATTATGCTCAGAAAGAGAATGTATCCTATGACAAGCTAATATTTATGTACAATGACAAAATAATAAAGAAAGATGATACACCGGAAACAATAAATTACAACATTGTTAAGTTTATTGAAGGCGGAATAACTAGTGAGAATATATCATGTTTTACGACAAAGAAAAATGTCAATATAAAGAATGGGTTAAAAATTAAATTTAGGTATGAGAATGTGAAAAAGCCATTCGAGGTGTCAGTAAATCCAGATGAAGGCCTCTCCCTCGCTATGATACAATGTGCAGAGCACTTTGAGGTGCCCTTGAATAAACTCAAGTTTATATTTGATGGAGATAACTTGTCAGGTGAATGTTTATTACAGTTTTTTAATTATAACAACACACACAGTATTTTAATTATAATGACACATTCCATTATTCCATATATCACATTTATTAAGAATATTAGAGTCACTCTGAAACTATTACTGGTTTCAGCACTAATGGGTTGGCTCGCCCGGGGTAGTACCACCCTCTCATAGAAAACCAATGTGAAGTAACAGTGCTTGCATTGTTACGTTTCGTTTGGTCAGTGAGAGCCCCGGAGGCCCACCTCCCCTCCCCTCGCCTTCCCCTAGCCCATCCGCCCAAAGGGTGGCAACGCACTTGTGACTCCTCTGGTGTTGTTAGTGTCCATGGATGGTGGTGATCACTTAACAGCAGGTGACCCACCTGTTCATTTGCCACCTATGACATAAAAAAACTACTGGTCCGATTTGAAAAATTCTTTCTGTGTTAGATAGCTCATTTATCAAGGAAGCCTATAGGTTATAGCATCAGGCTGAGATAATCTGGACTTTCTCCTTTCGAGAGCTTCCATTGTGTGTTAGTGTTAGGCTAAAGTAACTATTCCATACAGACAAAGTCGCAAGCAGAAGCCAGTTTGGTATATAATACTATACCGCTTTCATATTACGGTACATTTAGTATCTGAACATATTTTCTAGCAGCTGATGTAACTATGGCTTAGTGACTAATGTGTCAATCAAAGTAGGTTTAAATCTTTGCAAATAAATTGGACCTTTGGTAAGGGAATATTGTAATGAAACTTAAGGGAATTGTTAGTTTTTGGCGTCTCACTCTGTGCATCCACTAAAAACTATTATAACATTAATGCATTTTAAATACATTTATAACAAGATAAACATGACTGAGTTTCTGCCAGTTCTTTGCAATGGCTGGACTGTTTTGCAAACCGGTGGTAGTTATGGCGTTCATAAGTTTTTTTGTAGGTGGTAGTGCCACACTGAAGCTATTATAAGCATGAATAGGTCAGCTTGCCCGGGGTAATACCTCCCAACCCACAGAAACACCTACGTAAAGTAACAGTGCTTGCATTGTTGCGTTTCGTTCAGTCAGTGAGAGCACTGGAAGCTTATCTTCCCTCTCTCCACCAAACACAGAATGGCAATGCGCTCGTGACTCCTTTGATGTTGCTAGTGTCTATGGATGATGGTGATCACTTAACATCAGGTGACTCACCTGTTCACTTGCCTGCTATGATATAAAAAGTAAAATTTAATTAGGGCGTAAATTGATTAAAAAAATAAATGATTTACCACAGTCCAATTGAAGATATGTCACATATAGGTGTGTTTGTGCACCGCATTTGAGAGCCAATCTATGGCAGTTAGTTTAGCTTGGTAAGTGTTAACTACTCAATGTATGGTGGTCTGATTATCATGCACTTGTCTCATACATTTTTTTCCGTTATTACAGGTACAAGCAAGCAGAAGCCAGTTTGGTATATAATACTATACCGCTTTCATATTACGGTACATTTAGTATCTGAACATATTTTCTAGCAGCTGATGTAACTATGGCTTAGTGACTAATGTGTCAATCAAAGTAGGTTTAAATCTTTGCAAATAAATTGGACCTTTGGTAAGGGAATATTGTAATGAAACTTAAGGGAATTGTTAGTTTTTGGCGTCTCACTCTGTGCATCCACTAAAAACTATTATAACATTAATGCATTTTAAATACATTTATAACAAGATAAACATGACTGAGTTTCTGCCAGTTCTTTGCAATGGCTGGACTGTTTTGCAAACCGGTGGTAGTTATGGCGTTCATAAGTTTTTTTGTAGGTGGTAGTGCCACACTGAAGCTATTATAAGCATGAATAGGTCAGCTTGCCCGGGGTAATACCTCCCAACCCACAGAAACACCTACGTAAAGTAACAGTGCTTGCATTGTTGCGTTTCGTTCAGTCATTGAGAGCACCGGAAGCTTATCTTCCCTCTCTCCACCAAACACAGAATGGCAATGCGCTCGTGACTCCTTTGATGTTGCTAGTGTCTATGGATGATGGTGATCACTTAACATCAGGTGACTCACCTGTTCATTTGCCTGCTATCATATAAAAAGTACATTTTGGTTAGGGCGTCAATTGATTAAAAAAAATAAATGATTTACCACAGTCCAGTTGAAGATATGCCACATATAGGTGTGTTTTTGCACCGCATTTGAGAGCCAATCTATGGCAGAGCTAAACTAACTGCCATAGATTGGCTCTCAAATGCGGTGCAAAAACACACCTATATGTGGCATATCTTCAACTGGACTGTGGTAAATCATTTATTTTTTTTAATCAATTGACGCCCTAACCAAAATGTACTTTTTATATCAGTTGGCTGTGCAGCTCACATTGCCCAACTGTGTGAATCGCCTGAAACGGCGCAGAACCCTGGGTCTCGGCGGCGCTGAATGAGCCAATATATTAATATGGAAGATATTCCTATTGGGGAATATCTCCTCACGTACGATAATCATTCAACTCATCTGCTCATAGTCGGAAGGACTGATCGCATGATATAAAACTAATAAAAAAAAAAAAAATAGTAATCCAACTGTGCCAGGGACTCCGTCGTGTGGACGTTAATGTAAAAGAACAATGACTAATAAAATCATTTGAATGTATTAAGTCCATTTACTTATCTCCTTTTCTCTCTACTTAAGGCACATCCTCATTAAAATGACAATAACATTTGATAGAGTGGACCGATTTTAATGAAACCAAGAATAAATGTTACTCCAGGGTATGCTTTATCATGAACGCAGTACTTTAGCAGTGATGCGTGTTTAGACAGACAGATAGACAGACAGAAGACACCTGCAACTTTTCACAAAAATCTAAAACCTACAGACACGATACATTTACGTTCTTGTTATATGCATAGATAGTCTATATGTTATTCTGATGTAAAACTATATGTAGAGTTTCATTTAAATACGTTCTATAGATTTTATGTGAATGAGTAACACATATCTATCCGTTCTCACATTTGTTTATTTTATATCATAGGAGGCAAACGAATAGGTGGGTCACCTCATGTTAAGTGATCACCACCGTCCATAGACACTTGCAACGCCAGGGGAGTCGTTAGATTTACGTTCTTATTGTATGAATGGGTGAATTTTCTAGAAATGACAGAGAAATTACTGTGGTCGAATAATAAAGCTAAGTATTTTTTACTTCCAATGACGAAAAATTTTTTTGGATAAAAGGTACGTTCACAAAGAAGCAGTCAAAATTAAATAAGAAACCTACAAAAATGAGCAAAGTTTATATTCCCTCAGGCTTACTTAAGTATCGGCATAATTTTACTAAAATGTCTTGCAAATTTTTTTATTGAGAGTTTTGTCATCAATATAGGAAAAGTAAATATTGTTGACCGCATTCTACCGACTACTAGACACATGTTTTTATTTTGACATACAGAAACTTAAATTTAATCTAATACTCGGAATCGGAATCGAACTTGCTTGCCGGTTTTTATCGTGGAATAGGTACTTTGGACTAACGCTTACACGCAACGGAAGCTCTCAAGAGGAAAAGGACCCCGATTTTGAAACATCATTCATTGGTACTACGCTCCTATTGGTCTTAACGTGATGATATAGCCTATAACCTTCCTCGATAAATGAGCTATATAAACACTGAAAGATTTTTTTAAATCGGACCAGTAGTTTCTGAGATTACCCCTTACAAGGTCACAAACTTTACTTCTTTATAATATTAGTATAGATATAAAGCCTATTAAAAGATTATAAAGAACAACAATAACATAAACACATTTATATGAAAGACTTCTATCATTAAACGACGATCAAATCAAATCAATAACTCTTTAAACAATATAGGCCCTGAGAAGGCGTTTATGAACGTCAGAACTACCACCGGTTCGGACAAACAACCCACTCATCGAGAAGAACCGATAACAAACTCGATCCGGATTGTCTTTTCATTACACACAATATAGCATAACATACTTTTATAGACATGCACCAATGATAGTATAACTAACTAGCCGGCACGTCGGACGTTGTCCCGCCCTGATAATAAAAAATACTTTGAAGTTAGACATATGCTGTCGCTGACTTTTTTGTAGGTATTATCAAGCTATACAACTTTTTTCTAGAACTCAACCATATATTTCTCATTGTTAAGGTAGCGTTCATAAGAAACGTTTTCGTTCGACCGTTTTTTCTCCTCCTTACTTTGCTTATCCTACTACCATAAAAAAGTCTTTTTATTTTTCGGGTTAATATATAGCCTATGACATTCACAAATAACGTGGTAATTGGTGGTAACGTGGTATTTTATTGGTAAAAGAATTTTCAAAATCGGTTTAGTAGGTGCAGAGATTATCACCTACAACGTCACAAACTCACAAAGTTTACCTCTTTATAATATTAAATTAGTATAGATATATACCACAGAGTACGTTATATAAAATATAGACAAGATACGCGCTTCGACATAGCCTTGTTAAAACTCTGCTACCTAGCTTATTTTTGACGGTTGCTCGCCAAAACTCACGTATCTAAGCAATATATAACTATTTCTTTTTCACCACCGTTATTGAGGTTATGCCATCTAGCTTTGACATTTTATTTAAGACAGTATGGCGTTACAATATTACTGTAGCGAGCTGGTCATTATAAAGTGTCTATGCACACTGGCCTTTTTGAAAAGATGACATATTCGATGTCACACACACGATATATAATTTTTCCTCGACAGACAAGTCCAATATTAAAAGTTTCGGTTGCAAATTTAGTGTTTGATTTTCACGTATATATTATATGAACACGCTTCCAAAATTACTTTACGTATGTGTGCGTTATCGTGTTATTTGTTTTGTCAAAAAATGGTGTGTGTGCGATTCACACACGATAGAAGTGAAACTTCAGTAAATCGACAAAAGAATGAGATGAGTATATATATAAAGGGTAGGATAATTACAAAGTTTATTTGTTTAAAAATGAATTTATTATTTAGTACAACAAGATATAAAAATACTCCCAAATACTGTTAAATAATAACACACCACGCTGACTTCTTACTAAAAAGCTGTAATACGCAGCCGCATACAGTGTACAGTAGTATTAGCTCACGTACTTTTCACATATACTAACACACGTTAAATGCTCAAATACAAGCAAGTATTAAACAGTGTGCAATATACATACACACCGACATTTGTTCTCTCGCTCTGGCTCACTAATTTTTGTATTTGTGTCTCTTACCTGTCGTTTTTCCGTTGCATCCAGTTTGAAATCACAATGATTCTACAGAAGTTTCACCTCAAAAATCATGTAGGTAACATATCTACAGCTTTATAATTATAATATCATCGACATATACAGTTACATTCGTTTTTGGTGGGTGTACAGAGAGAGGCGTCATTTCCAGACGTCACCATCGTTCACATATTGATCCACCCTATAATAATCTTTATGTATTAAGACCCGCTTGACATAACACTTGAACTTACTATCTGGCAAATCGGTATCGATCGAGTCGTCACCTCATTAATCCAACAATGATATCGCATGTCATTGTTCGGCTATCATTAAAGGCTTAAATAATCGCCAATAAATGATACATTTTAACAGCCTAATAATGTTATTCGGCATGTTAAAGAAAGTAAAATGATTTGATTGCTTATTCATGATTACTTTAACAATACATTTAAAAAAAGTTCCCCCGATATCTATTAATATATACTGATATAACTTCGTCCAAAGAAAGGGACGCAACCGCTGTTTTTTTTTTCATAGGATGCAACGACAAAGTGCGTCATCTGATGTTAAGTGATCACCACCGTCCATAGACACTTGCAACATCAGGGGAGTCGCAAGTGCGTTGCCAGCCTGTAATTTGGGGAGGAGAGGCGGTGGTCCTCCTGCGCCCTCACTGACTGGACGGAATACAACAATACAAGCATTGTTACTTCTCGTCGGTGTTTCTATGAGAGGGAAACTACTACTGGTGTCAGCATGACTGAGTCGGCTCGCCCGGGGTACTACCACCCGATAGACAGAAACACCGACGCGACGTGAAGTAACAGTGCTTGCATTGTTACACTTCGTTCGGTCAGTGAGAGCGCCGGAGACCCACTTCCCCTTCCCTCCCCTCTCATCTCTCCCCCTTCATCTCTCCTCCAAATACAGGCTGGCAACGCACTCGTGACTCCTTTGATGTTGCTAGTGTTTATAGACGGTGGTGATCGCTTAACATCTGGTGACTCACCTGTACCTTTGCATCTTATGATATTAAAATATATATCTTAATTTTTGGTTTTCTTAAGGTAGGCCATTGTGATTTTTATGTAGGACATTGCCCCACAATGCCTCCCCTAGTTACGGCCGTGCGCCAAGGCCTTGTTGTAATATGGAATATACCATAAGAATACTCAATAATAAGATGCAGTAATCAATATTTATTTCAAACACTTATACATTTACGTTACAGAACATGACTCTCTAAGTACGCCATATTAACCATAGACTTAATACTACTATTTTAGGGTTACCACACCTCCCCCTTAAACTATATTAACTTATAAATCAAGTACATTTCTAGGTTTGGCTCACTAATTTTTGTATTTGTGTCTCTTACCTGTCGTTTTTCCGTTGCATCCAGTTTGAAATCACAACGATTCTACAGAAGTTTCACCTCAAAAATCATGTAGGTAACATATCTACAGCTTTTTAATTATAATATCATCGACATATACAGTTACATTCGTTTTTGGTGGGTGTACAGAGAGAGGCGTCATTTCCAGACGTCACCATCGTTCACATATTGATCCACCCTATAATAATCTTTATGTATTAAGACCCGCTTGACATAACACTTGAACTTACTATCTGGCAAATCGGTATCGATCGAGTCGTCACCTCATTAATCCAACAATGATATCGCATGTCATTGTTCGGCTATCATTAAAGGCTTTAATAATCGCTAATATATGATATATTTTAACAGCCTAATAATGTTATTCGGCATGTTAAAGAAAGTAAAATGATTTGATTGCTTATTCATGATTACTTTAACAATACATTTAATAAAAATTCTCCCGATATCTATTAATATATACTGATATACCGTCGTTCAAAGAAAGAGGGACGCGACAAAGTGCGTTATCTGATGTTAAGTGATCGCCACCGTGCATAGACACTTGCAACACCAGGGGAGTCGCAAGTGCGTTGCCAGTTTGTTTAAGGGGGGGAGGGGAGAGGGAAGGGATGGGAGGTGGTCCTCTCACTAACCGAACGAAACGCAACATCGCAAGCACTGTTCACGTCGGTGTTTCTGTGTGTCGGGTGATAGTATACAGGGCGAGCCGAGAAATTCGTGCTGAAAGCAGTAATAACTTCACCGTGGCTCTACCGCCTACAAAAATTCATTTGTTGTTTTGAGCAATACAAAATTCTACAGAAACAGAACTGTTTCCAATTTTTTACTCGTGACTCCTTTGATGTTGCTAGTTTCTATAGACGATGGTGATCACTTAACATCAGGTGACTCACCTGTACCTTTGCATCTTATGATATTAAAATATATATCTTAGTTTTTGGTCTTTTTAAGGTAGGCCATTGTGATTTTTATGTAGGACATTGCCCCACAATGCCTCCCCTAGTTACGGCCGTGCGCCAAGGCCTTGTTGTAATATGGAATATACCATAAGAATACTCAATAATAAGATGCAGTAATCAATATTTATTTCAAACACTTATACATTTACGTTACAGAACATGACTCTCTAAGTACGCCATATTAACCATAGACTTAATACTACTATTTTAGGGTTACCACAAGTGTATAATACCTTTCTCTTTCTTTCTTTCGAATTCTCTGTGAAATTAATCGTTGAATTAATTTAATTAATCGGTGAATTATAATTATAATATCGGTTAATCGGTAATTTAGTTAATTAATTATTATTTTTTCAAATTGTGTCGATTCTACATTAGCCGAAGGAACTTCGTTCCCACCTTGTGTTCCACGACACCACATCTTTTTTTGTCTATAGATGTTATCGGCTTATTACAATCTGATCTGTGGTTAAATGGCGATGTGGTCTGAGATGATCAACATTCTAAGCCAAGAGGACTGACTCTCAGGTACAGTTGGCCAGAATATTCCTACAAGGCCTTTGCGCACGGCCGTAACTAGGGGAGGCATTGTGGGGCAATGTCCTACATAAAAATCACAATGGCCTACCTTAAAAAGACCAAAAACTAAGATATATATTTTAATATCATAAGATGCAAAGGTACAGGTGAGTCACCTGATGTTAAGTGATCACCATCGTCTATAGAAACTAGCAACATCAAAGGAGTCACGAGTAAAAAATTGGAAACAGTTCTGTTTCTGTAGAATTTTGTATTGCTCAAAACAACAAATGAATTTTTGTATCAGAGCAAGGTGACTGATAAATAATAATATTTATTGCTAATAAACTTACATTTTTACATTTTAAAAGTATACCATATAATATAATAGTACAAAACGATATGTTATACTATTACAAGTACTTATAACTTATTACAGGTGATATATCGTAAACTTAGAAAAATATATTATTAGACAATGTCTCTAATTCAATATATATATTGCAAAACTATCACAGAGTTCATAAAAAAATTATGCATTCTACATATGACCGCTGCCACCTAAACAAGGTAATTCTGTGTCTTAGGTGGTAGTACACATTATGACTCTATTAATTAAATCTATATATATAAAAGGAAGTCGTGTTAGTTACACTATTTATAACTCAAGAACGGCTTTACCGATATGGCTCAAAATTTGTGAGGAGGTAGCTTAGGGACAGGAGACGGACATAGGATACTATTTATTCCGTTCGACAGCGTTCCCGTGTGACTTGACATATAACATCAGTCAATATAAAACGTGGTATAACAAAAAAGAATCGGACTTGGAATAACAAAACGCAAATGACAGCTATGTAACGAACGTATGGATGACAATTTGATTTTTGTAAGAAATCAATATTAAAACTATTTCTATTAAATAAATAACAATCATAATGTAATGATGGAGCCATTGCCTATCTCAAAAAGCTAAGTAATTTTGTCTATGAATGAATGGTTGAAAAATTGAGTTTTTAAATAAATATTTAGGTGAATTGAATTGAAGTGAAGAGAAGTTTAATCACTAATGCCGCGACCAAGACGATAGAATCTTTAATCAATAATTCGATTTTACCGGAAGGGTTTTATTTCCTCAGTTGCGATTAGAGAAATAAAATATGGCGGTACGAAGTTCGCCGGGTTAGCTAGTATATTATAAAACAAAGTCCTCTGCCATATCTGTCTGTCTGTTCGCAATAAACTATACACAATAAACACGATTTATGTCGATCGACATATTTGTAAATGAGATTTCGGTGAAGAAAAACAAAATACATAGTACAACATAGTAGATACATTTTCTAATATAACCTACTCCTGGCGGGCTCAAATCAAATCAACAATATACAATACAATTTTGGCCATGAGAAGGCGTTTATGAACGTCAGAACTACCACCGGTTCGGACAAACAACCCACTCATCGAGAAGAACCGGCAACGAACTCGATCGGGTTTATCTTTTTATTATATATAACTTTTACAAACTTAGTTATATTCATTTTTTGGTGGATGCACAGAGAGGGGCGTCATTTCCAGACATCACCATCGATCATATATTTATCCAACATATAATTGGCTTTAAACATTAAACCCGCTTGACATGGTGCTTGAACTCACTATACGGTAAATCGGTAATGTGCTTTGGGATTCTCATATAAATCTTAACACTGTTAACTGGTACGGCCAATTTGTTATTGTTTTTTGTATTGAAATGATGTCGGTCTTTTCATAAATCCAGCTTATCTAAGTTTTTACGGACATGCCGCTAGCTACTACCCTCGAATCGGAAATCTAACGCCAAGCATGTATAGGTGTTCCACGAGCTGCAGTTGAGAGCCAATCCACCTGGACCCTAAGTTCCCAAAGTGGTTCAGGTCGACCCCCACATGAGATTCGACTTCTTTTTTTTTCGAAAACTATTAATTCGTGGTTGGAACTCAGCCGTAACGCAAATCTCTATAGTTAGATCATATTTAATCTTCATATCTTTTGTCGAGTTTTGGTAATATGGTAGAAATGTAGCAACAGGGGTCCACTGGAACTAGCTAAACTGTAAAAGTGGTCTAGGAGAAAAAGGTCAGGCAACCTCTGTAAGAGTATGCGCGTTATGATCGAAGTGTTTAACCAGAATATAAATAAATAAAAAGTCGAGTCATACGGACCGCCGACAGAAGTGAAAACTGAAAACAATGAAATTACCGTGTTTTCTTTTGAAGTTCTAAATTAATTATAGACAGAATTATTTAAATCTTTTAATTAGTATACTTATTGAAATTATTGACATATATATAGTTTTCACATCTACTGGCACTCGAAACAATAATTACAGTACACAGGCCGCTACAATACGCGTCGCTTGCGTCAACGAGCCGCGAAAACGCAATACGGTCGGTCACGCTTACTAGCATGCCATGACGCGAAATCATAAGTTTATCTCCCGCCAAAAAAATACCGCTCAACGCGCCTAAGGTAGAGGTATGTCTGTTTAGGTTTGTATAGGTCTGTTTTGATCAGTCTTAATTTAAAAAAGGAATTATTATGATTTATTTATTTAATATAATTAATTAATTAATCATTTAATAAATAATTATTACAGTAGTAAAGAAACGCAAATTTTATAAGACCGCAAGTTGTGTACACCGAATTATAAAATACAGTGTATTAATATAAGTACTAATTGAAATATCTTTTTATATTATTTTTAATATCTGAAATAAAGACGCGACAATTTTATTTTTCATTATGTTTCATACCGCAAAAATAGATCAATAAATAGTAGACATGTACGTCAATTAATAGGTAAGATAAGTTATTAGATAGATTAATAATTTCTAATCAATAGGGAACAATTTGTAACAATAAATCAATTTTGTAACAAAAGAATAAATGTAACATTAATAATATTGATTTTTAGAATATAGTACATCCCATTTTATTCTCTAACAATGTAGCTTTGCATATGTGAAGGAAATTTTAAAATCGGTTAATAATTTTCTGAATGTATCCGATAAAAACAAAACATCATTTTTTAGTATTATTAAAAAGCGTGCATTTAATTTAATTAATTATTCATATAAAGAATTGTAATAGATTTGACCAAACATCGATGTTTTAGTTCGTTACATTCCGATATACACGTATTCATTTGTGAATCATGCAATTTCGATTGTATGTTTCACAAATGTATATATGTATGAATAGCTTAGAATAGTTAGCTAGGACAGACGTGACTTTTTCCAGGTAACAGCCCAAGCCGAGGTGCGCGTGCACCCTTGTGTATGTTACCTAAAAACCAAATCGGTTGAGTGCTTTAAGCGCCAACCTTAGTAGTCCGGTGAAACTGTGAGACCCTGCCAGGTCAATAGCGTAGTAAGATCAAGAGAAAAAAAAAATCGATGTATCAATAGTCTATTCTTAACAATGAAAAAGTTTGTTAAACTTACCGATAGTATTCATGTTTAAAAAAAATAAAACAAATATAATCACAAACACAGCACAGAATAATTATAATCGGTTCAAACACTGTTTACTGTTTAACGCCCAACACATTTCTTACCAACCCTTTATAACTTTTCAAGAAACCAATTTATTTTAATTATTTTACAGTCAAGTTAATCAAAAGCCAACCTTAAGTCTTCCATTTAAGAGTCCGAATAAAACTTCTGACAGAATAACCCACAGCTCTATCTATGAGGAAGAAAAAAAAATCAGATTAATTCTATTATCTGTAGATAATGGCGGTTTCTTCGATAAATGTCAATGTACTTATTTATTATTTTTTAATAAGACCTTGTTCTTAGGTTCTCTTTTTGAAATTCATTGTGTGTCACCCGGTTTTTTTAATCCTTTTTTTTTGCAAGTAGTATTCTAGTAGATAATTACTGCCATTGTCGAGTAGGTACTGATATTACAAGTTTCTGGTAGTAATTTAATAAACTACAAAGAAACAAAATGTTGACTATAGCTAACTTCAGGGTGTCGGTTTTTCGTGACGGTGTGCGCGCATATTGTAAAAATTTACTCTCATCATTTTTCCCTAACGCGACAAACGAAGTATAACTTCAATAAATCATCACAATTTGATTTTAACCAATATTTAAATTAATCTTGTCGAAGTAACAATGATAACTAAGTAAATGAAGCAGCAGAAGATTTTTTTTCAAGAATACCCCGGGTTAATAATGCTTTAACCCGCATATAATGCTTTGTAACAATCTGCGATGTCCCTTCGATATTTGAGCTTGATGCTTGATTTGAGTGTGCTATCGAATCGTTCGATAATTTTATGAAGCATTTGATTATTAACCTCAAGGCATTTAACTGACTTTGCAATTACCACGGCTCTCCGACTTGCAATTAAATCATGACTGACAAATCTTTATGACCTTATTATTATTATTTTTTTATTTATGTATTCATACAAAGTAATCAAATTTGAAATTATAACTATATAAATATACTATAGTAAATTATGTTAATTTTCATTATATAATGCTGATGTAATGCGTCAAAGGAAAGAGAAGTGACTGAAGTATCAAATAGAGAGAACCTCACTCTCTCTCTTATTATATTGCTAATTCCGAATATTTGAGTGAAACCAATAAAATAAATAAGAAAATTCAGTAAACAAAATGTAAAAAAATACAGAAAATATCATATGTTTCTTACCTTGTACTTTGAAAGTATTTAATCACAATATAATTTGATAGCTGACGATGTCAATAACTCCTACCCCTAATACAATAGGGTTCTAAAATCGCCCATCTGGAACTTTGTTGAAACTTTCGAAATATGACATCAGCATTCCAGAGTTGTCCACCCTCCTTGATTGAAAGACATATAAAACTTGCCGCGGTGTGTCTGAGTGTTTTATATTAAACTTAGGAACGTATACTAAAGATGAACAAGAAATAGATCTTCAGGCAAATTGTTACCTACAGCATTGTATAATTGTGTGGTAATGAGTATATATCATTGTCTATTTAAAAAAACAAAACAAAAACAGTTCTTAGAGAACAATCCGCTTCACCGCCCGCGGTTTAAGCATATAAATAACTAGTTTCTTCCCGCGACTTCGTCCGCATGGAATAGTTACATTCCGACTAACGCTAACAAAAAAGATGCTCTCAAAAGGAAAAAAAAACAGCCCGATTTTGAAACATTCTTCATTGGTGCTATGCTCCTATTGGCCTTAGCGGTCGTGAAAATAAAAACGTGGCGGTCTAGTGTTTTGACCGGTGGAATATTATTTCGATGTCCGCAGGTTCGAACCCCGGCATGTACCAACGAATTTTTCGGAATTCGTGTACATTTACTAATTTAAATTGGTAACACTATCGGCTGACAGTGAAGGAAAACATCGTGAGTAAACCTGACCCTGAGAAATGTTCTTCTAGTATGCGGGAAAAAAAACATAGAAATGTGGATTTCTCATAGATTGAAATCGCCAATACGTCGTGGCATGGTGATTATGCCCATAGCTTCCTTCAAAAAGAGGCCTATGGCCCTCTTACAGGTTGACGATGGAACGAAAATGCGTTGAGTTCTGAATATGGAATATGCAAGATTTTCCAAGTAACAGTCGCTGAGCTTCTTAAGACATTATCTGCCTACATTGATAGGCGAAGTCAAGCCAACATTTCAGTTCTTCACTATCGAAAGCAGATACATTTTCGTGGACCCCCGCTTACGAATTGTGAACCCTGCTTTACGTCACGCCAGCGTAGACCCCCGTCGAGTCTTGTGTGGACCTCTGGGGGTCTACTATGACTACTTTGGAAATTAAGGGGATAAACTAGAAATACAGTATTGAGTTTAAAAAAACCATTACAAATATATAATTCACTGATACAAAGTGCGTCCAGACTTGCGATAACAATTTTTAGAACATACAAATAATTGTCCTGTTCCCTAACGAATTGTGAACCCTACTTTACGTCACACCAGCGTAGACCCCTGTCGAGTCTTGTGTGGACCTCTGGGGGTTTACTATGACTACTAAGGGGTTAAACTAAAAATACAGTATTGAGGTAAAAAAAAACCATTACAGACATATAATTCACTGTTACAAAGTGCGTCCAGACTTGGGATAATAATTTTTAGAACATACAAATAATTGTCCTGTGTGTCGCAACGGTCGACCGTTTTAACAGCTATGCTATCCGTACATTTGAATTACATATTTTTAACTAGCGGCCCCGGAGGACGTTGTCTCACCCTGATAATAAAAAAGAACCTTGACAAATTATATACCTAAACTGTATCTACTGATGAAACGCATGAAAATTAACCAAATGAAATAAAACATAGCGGCGGAGGACTTTTTTATTATGTAGTGAAGAGCGAAGTGACAGTAGAAATGATTAAATACTGTCATAAAATGACAAATTAAATGTATAGTTCGGTTCGGCGTTATTAGTTTTTACGCTCAGTAATTACAAAAAAAAAACAATAGGATTATATTCGACAAACAACGATGACATACAAGAGTTCATTTCGTATCAAATAATAATAAAAAAAAACAATTATTAGAATCGGTGTTTATAGCGGGGAAATGTTTACTTGCAAATTGTTGATAAAAGATAAACAATTTCGCCTACGCGTTAGTTTATAAATAATGAGATATTGTTTTTTTTAATGTTTATCCTTGAGCATTTATAAAACTGTATTTTTTAAGCTCCAGTTTTCGTATCAAATAATAAAAAAAAACAATTATTAGAATCGGTGTTTATAGCGGGGAAATGTTTACTTGCAAATTGTTGATAAAAGATAAACAATTTCGCCTACGCGTTAGTTTATAAATAATGAGATATTGTTTTTTTTAATGTTTATCCTTGAGCATTTATAAAACTGTATTTTTTAAGCTCCAGTCCATTATATTTTAAACAGATAACAGATCTTCCCGTTAATCAGTTAAGGGTAATGACTTCTGTTATAGTAAACATGATACTGAAAGAGTGACTATAGAGTTAATTTATAAAAATCAATTGCCGTATGTAAGGGGACGTACCCAAACGTACGCTTTCAGGGATATGGTCGTAAGGAATTAGGGGATTAGGTTTTCGTAATGTAGTGTAAGGGGTGTCGAATAATATCTAAGACTTGAGACATCCAAGCCAACCTCACCTGCACGTGGTGCACCCTGCTGAATAACGAACGAGGCAATGGCGAAAGCGGGGTGGTAGGGTTTTAAAGCCCGACTGGGTCGCAACCACTATGTATATGGCGAAAAAGCCCGTCATAGTGATTCGCTTCTGCGGGTCGCGTTACGGGATCAGCCTGTGCATATCCAGCTCTTCGTAGGCTGGCATGATAGCGGCGATATATGGATAGTGTGTCACTCGGTAGTCGCCATTGTTTTTGGATTGTACTGCGCTTACCATCAGCCACAGTGCAGTCATTTTACCGTGCTACAATAAAAAAAAGAAAAAAAAGTCAATATCATCTAAAGAAAATCTCGCGCTTTTTCGAGCTATATTCAAATATAGCGTGTAGCGTTTAGCGCTTTTAAAACACACAGGCAGCAACACTGACGTACAACTACCAGGGCGTCAGCTGTTTCGAAACTAACTTTGTAGGGCAGTGCAATTGCCAAGCAAACCGACGAGAGTTTATGCCGATAGCAGGGGCATAGCTACCGCTGTATCTGCCGTATCAATGATACGGGGCCCCGGGGCTACAGAGGCCCCTTTTTTTATACGTGGGGATATCCCTTATGGATACGCCACCCCCCGGGAGAGGGTGGGTTATGTCCGACTCGCACGGACTAAAACCCCACGGTGTACCGTCCGACCGTATTGTTGGGGCGGCAAGGGATCGATCTATGCTTCTCCCCTTGAAGAGCCGCCCCAACGGTCCTCCCAAATATAGCGTGTAGCGTTTAGCGCTTTTAAAACACACAGGCAGCAACACTGACGTACTACCAGGGCGTCAGCTGATTCGAAACTAACTTTGTAGGGCAGTGCAATTGCCAAGCAAACCGACGAGAGTTTATGCCGATAGCAGGCGCGTAGTTACCTCTATATCAGCCGTATCAATGATACGGGGCCCCGGGGCTAAAGAGGCCCCTTTTTTTCATTTTTTTTTATACGTGGGGAAATCCCTTATGGATACGCCACCCCCCCGGGGGCGTTTAGCGCTTTTAAAACACACAGGCAGCAACACTGACGTACAACTACCAGGGCGTCAGCTGTTTCGAAACTAACTTTGTAGGGCAGTGCAATTGCCAAGCAAACCGACGAGAGTTTATGCCGATAGCAGGGGCATAGCTACCGCTGTATCTGCCGTATCAATGATACGGGGCCCCGGGGCTACAGAGGCCCCTTTTTTTATACGTGGGGATATCCCTTATGGATACGCCACCCCCCGGGAGAGGGTGGGTTATGTCCGACTCGCACGGACTAAAACCCCACGGTGTACCGTCCGACCGTATTGTTGGGGCGGCAAGGGATCGATCTATGCTTCTCCACTTGAAGAGCCGCCCCAACGGTCCGCCCGGCGGAAGGTGACCGCCGGGCTCCTACCTATAGAGAGGCAACCGGGTACACACCGGCTGCCCCCCCTCGTCCACCGAACCTGTGCAATGAGGAGATGGGCCCCCGGCCCATCCTACGGTGGCAGGAGGAGTTGGGCAAAGCGAACGTGTGTAATATTTACCCTTCATTTGGGCCCCCTACTAATTTTTTGATACAGGGCCCCTCCAAGTCACGCTACGCCACTGGCCGATAGAATAATGTCTTACGATCAACTGTAAAATGCGTTCATTAAAATGTTACAAGGATTCTGTATCAATGCAGGCGATATAGAAAGCAGGAAAACATAGACTCGTTTTTGTAAATTATATTCCTGTTACAATGTGTTTTAACATAACTTTTTCCTTCTTTATAATATATTCCCTGTCCTCCGGCCGGAAAATGGCAACTTTCTGGACGCTGCGCTAAACGAAGTTGCCACTTTCCGGTTTCGTCGTGCTGAAAACGCCGATAGAATAATGTCTTACGATCGACTGTAAAATGCATTCATTAAAATGTTACAAGGATTCCGTATCAATGCAGGCGATATAGAAAACAGGAAAACATAGACTTGTTATTGTAAATTATATTCCTGTTACAATGTGTTTTAACATAACTTTTTCCTTCTTTATAATATATTCCCTGTCCTCCGGCCGGAAAATGGCAACTTTCTGGACGCTGCGCTAAACGAAGTTGCCACTTTCCGGTTTCGTCGTGCTGAAAAATAGTATACACACCTTGGCCTATAAAAAAGAAAGCCTCAGACCACATGTTTGTCAGCCCCGGTTTCGCATCGGCCAACAATTACATGTGAGACTTTCAAATTATATATAGTAACGTAAGTATGTAATTATGCTATTTTCAATATTTAGGTACTATGAGTATGCATGCACTTTATTAATTAAAATATGAGCTTTGAAATATAATTTGTCTATACACAAAACAAGAATGTAAATCTAACGTGTTTGTGTTTTAGATTCTTGTAAAAAAAAATTGCTGGTGTCTAGGAAAAAAAATAAAAAATACATTTCAATAAATTTTAGAAATGTCTTTTGCTGGCAAACGAACATGTGGGTCACCTGATGTTAAGTGATCACCACCGTCCTTGGACACTAACAACACCAGAGGAGTTGCAAGTGCGTTGCCACACTTTGGGGGGAAGGGTTAGGGGAGGGAGAGGGAAAGGAGAGGGAGGGGAGGTGGGCCTCCGGCGCTCTCACTGACCGAACGAAACGCAACAATGCAAGCACTGTTACTTCACGTGGGTTTTCTATGAGAGGATGATACTACTACCCCGGACGAGCCGACCCATTCATGCTGAAACCAGTAATAGTTTCAGCTTGGCTCTACCACCATTAACACGCATCTTTGTATGAACACGCATCGCTGTTAAAATACTACATCCATGATAAAATCCTAAAGCATATTTTCGAGTAACATTTAGTGTTTGTTTCATTAAAATCGGTTCACTCTATCAAAAGTTATTGTAATTTTAATGAGGACGCGACTTAAGTACGAGAGAGAAGTGGATAAGTAAATGGATTTAATACATTCAGATGACTTTATTATTCGGGGTTTTTCAAATAAGACTTCACAGCTAGTAGAAAATAAAAGCGGTACCTACAAGCGGGAAAAAACGAAGCACAATAGAATGGTATATTCATACATTTTTTTTAAAGTCCAGTACCAACTTCACGTAGATTCTGTTTGACCATGTCTTTTTTGTTGTGTTGTGTAGGGCTGTTTGCTACCTAAATAAACATAAATAAAACAATTATCGCTTCTCGTGCAAGGTATTTTAGCGTCTGACGCCGACTGCGATCTCATCTAAAAACAATTCGATAAGGAATCAATTACCTTTTTAATTACAATCGATTAGCGATTTATACGAGCGATAAAATCGATATATACAAGTATTTCCTTTTTGTTTAATAAAAAAAAATGTTTCAACTCGTAATACTCTTCAAGATCCTTATTCTTTTACCTTGAAATGGAATTTGAATTTATAACAGGATCTTAGAGTTGGCGGGATCTTAAAATGTGATTTTATATTTTACTAGCGGGCCCGGCAGACGTTGTCCCGCCCTAATTATAAAAAAATCCTTGACAAATTATACACTAAAACCTTCCTCAAGAATCACTTTATCCACTGGTGAAAACCGCGTAGAAATCCGTTTAGTAGTTTTTGAGTTTATCGCGAACAAACAGACAGACAGACACGGTAGGGGACTTTGTTTTATACTATGTAATGATTCATATTCTTGTGTTATTTGACTCCGTATTTTTATATATATATCAATATTACATGTATACTGGTCGCTATACAACGAGTCGATAGTCTGACGGAAGCGCGATCCGTCACAAACATGTCGAGGTCATCAGTACCGCAAACGGATAAGTTTTCCCCCCTACCAAAAACCACGCAACGCGGCTAAAGAAATTTTTCACTTCAAAAAGGAAATGGAATTAAACAAAACGTTATTAAAACTTTTATAACGCAATATTTCTTTTTGAAACTTACATATCCTTTCACTGATCATCTCGTGAAGTTTATATACCAAAATCACAAACAATATACTAGAGACCGCCTGCGACTTTTAATTTCTTCCCCTCGCGGAGATATGAGGCGGGTGTCCCTTATGCATAATAATTCATTCTGTTTTAGAAAGCTCTTATTTTTGTCATATTGTGAAGATGTGGAATATTTTTAATGGTGGTAGAGCCACGCTGAAACTATTACTGGTTTCAGCATGAATGGGTCGGCTCTCTCGGGGTAGTACCACCCGACCCATAGAAAACCGACGTGAAGTAACAGTGCTTGCATTGTTGCGTTTCGTTCGGTCAGTGAGAGCGCCGGAGGCCCACCTCCCCTCCCCTCTTCCTCCCCTAATCCCTTCCCCCAAAAGGTGGCAACGCACTCGCGACTCCTCTGGTGTTGTTAGTGTCCATGGACGGTGGTGATCACTTAACAGCAGGTTCCCACCTGTTCATTTGCCTCTTATGACATAAAAAAAAATAATCTCCCAGCCAGTGTGTTCCCTTTCTCTTACGACATGGGGTCCTTCAAACGAGGCGTGAAGAAGCACTTTTGCAGGTCGGCATGATAGCGATGACTGCCATTGCTATTTAACACTGACAGTCACCGTTATTTATAGATTGTACTGTACTTTCCATCAGGTACAGTGCAGTCATTTTGCTGAACCAGTTTTAAAAAAAAAACTGGCTTATGTATCGCGGCTTCACGGAATACCAGTAACCGGCATGCCAGTTTATCAGCACCTGGTACGCCATTTACATGTATTCTGGGCTTATTTTGTAAGTGCCGTTGTTAACTTAATTCCTTCAAATCTCAAGTTTTCAAGTAAATCAATTATAAAGAGGTAAAGTTTGTGAGTTTGTGACGTTGTAGAGGGTAATCTCAGGAACTACCGGTCCGTCCGATTTGAAAAATTCTTTCAGTGTTATATAGCTCATTTGTCGAGGAAGTTTATAGGTTATATATCATCACGTTAAGACCAATAGGAGCGGAGTACCGATGAAGAATATTTCAAAAATTCTTTTTTCCTCTTGAGAGCTTCCGCTGCGTGTTAGCGTTAGCCTAAAGTAACTATAGGCAACGAAGCCGCGGGGCAAAGGCTAGTCATCTATAATTTTTTTACTCTGAACCAGCGTATAAGGATATTCTTTGGTATTAAAGGACAAAAATACTAGTATATTTTCGTTATAATTAAAATATCGACAACGTTCTAGAAAAGCCAATACTTTTCTTGAAAATTGTAGTCCGGTGAAGCTGTTAAGACCTTGCTAGGTCAATAGCGTAGACAGAAAAGAAAAGTATAAAAAAGTAAGTTAAAACAATACAATCCTTACTTGTACTTACTGGAGACGTATTTTATTTTGTTATTTTTTTACAAAAACAAAAAAAATATATTGAGTAACGGTTGAATTCGTTAATAAATAATTAATTAATATCAAATCTCTGACGTCATAACTTATTAGGATCTAAATAAGATAAGATTATTATATAAAAATTAGATTATTTTTAGATCTATATCAATATCTTATGATTTGAATTCGTATACAATTGAATGGTGACACCTGTTGTGAACCTCGACTTTCAAATGTTTAAAAACCTAATTATTACAGTCTAAGCCCACTAATCCGGCACCCACCACCCTCGCCTCTCTACACCTGTGCGCTCCGGTCGCGGCATCGTCGACTAGCAGTCTAACCTCAAAACTTTTCACTCAAGTTACACTTATCATTGATTTGTTTCAATACCTTTTTTTTATTATTGTAGCACGGCAAAGTGACTGCACTGTGCCTGATGGTAAGCACAGTACAATCCAAAAACAATGGCGACCACCGAGTGACACAGTATCCATCGCCGGTCGCCGCTGTTATGCCGGCCTGCGACAGGCTGATCCCGAAACGAGACCCGCAGAAACGAATCACTATGACGGGCTTTTTCGCCATATACATGGTGGTTGCGACCCAGCAGGCTTAAACCCTACCACCCCGAGTTCGCCATTGCCTCGTTCGTTATTCAGCAGGGTGCACCACGTGCAGGTGAGGTTGGCTTGGGTGTCTCAAGTCTTATGATGTTATTCGACACCCCTTACACCCCAAATATATACATAGTTAAATATCATAGATGGTAAACGAACAGGCGGGTCACCTAATGTTAAGTGATCACCAACGTCCATAGACACTTGCAACATCAGGAGAGTCGCAAGTGCGATACCAACCTGTGTTTAGGGGGAGTGGGGAGAGGGGACGAGGACGGGAGAAAAGGGAAGTGGGCCTCCGACACTCACTGACCGAACGAAACGCAACAGTGCAAGCACTGTTACAAGCAATGTTCAGAGCGATACAATTGTCAAGCGTGTGCTGTACCAGTCGGACTCGGCTGCGGTACTATTAGGTAGGTATTTTTTCCCTTTTTTATATCTTTAGCTAGCTGATACACGCGACTTCGCCTGCGTCGTTCAATTGTTTTGTTATATCTCAAAGTGATTAGGTAACGTTTTCGACGAAACACCACCTTCATCGGCTGGCTCGTGCATTATTGCACATCATAGTTGGTGCACCTTCAGGACATCACCGGCATCCGACTGTTGCCACCGAGGCGGGTTACCGGCGCTCTCACTACCATCTTCGAGAGTTCTACGCCCGCCCACCGCCGGGGAACGTCGCCTCGCCTCACGTCTCACCTCATTTCCACCTCACCCCGCCTAACCGCGAGCCGGTGACGTACGAGAGCGAGAGGTGTCGCCATATTGACAGGCGGCGGCCCCAATAGCTGAGGCGGCTTGAATTTTTCCGACACTTCCAACAATTATCGTTATATGTAGGGAAATCCTTTATGTATACGCCACCCTCCCGGGGGAGAGAGTGGCTTATGACCAACTCGCACGGACGAAGAGCCCACGGTGTGCCGTCCGGCCGTATTGTTGGGGCGGCAAGGGATCAAACTACGCTATTCCCCTTGAATAGCGGAAGGTACCCGCCGGGTTCCTACCTATAGAGAAGCAGACTGTGTCCCCACCACCAGCTGCCTCCCCTCGTCAGCGAGACCTGTGCAATGAGGAGATGGGCCCCTCTTCCGCCGTCTCCTCCCGCGGATAAGGATCCGCGGAGGCGGAGGTGCAGGCGTTAGCGGAGAGGGCCACTTAGAGGGTCTACTTCGCGGGCCCTCTCCACCGCCTCCTTCTACGAGATGACCTCCTTCCAGACGGAGGCCTTCGCTCACTAATCTTGATCGCTGCCGAGCATGCCCGAAACCGCGCTCGGCAGTGACAAATCGCGTCCTACCACCGCAGCCAGAGCGCGGCGCTGTCCCTCCCACGCAGCACACTCATACAGAGTGTGCTGCACGGTGTCCCCGTCAGCGCCGCACTCATGGCATGCGGGGGTCGGCTCCGAAACCAGCGTCAGCCAGGTCCTGCTTTCATCTCTCGACGGCGTCTTCTTTGAAACGCGATCTCCTCTCCTCTATCTCCCTGGGAGCTGGAGACGCCCCACTACGTTTTCTTACCGCCGTGAATTCGTACACCCAAGGCCAACTCCTGTGGAACCCCTCTCTTTGTGGCACGGTGAACTATCCGCCCATCGAACTCCACGTAGGCGACCTACCTATCTTCGAGGTACGCCTGCAAAAGCCTCCGCAGGTACGGGAGCACTCCGAAGTAACGGAGTGCCTCTCGGTATTACTCCGCGCAGCAGATATTTGAACCAATCTACAATGACCCTCGGCAAATTAAATATTTATTTATTAAAAGACAGCTAGTGGCCAATGTACCACACATGAAATGACGCTATATGTGAATAATTTATAGATACATTGGTCTTTAAAAGTTGTCACAGCATGCGTTACATAGTAAACATACTAAATCAAAACACTACAAAAACAAACACAATACAAACTTAAATAATAACAAATAATCCTAGGTAGCTAATACAGTAGAAATAATATGATACAGTGAAATGAAAATGTTCAGTAACAAGAATAGGAAATACAATATCAAAAACGGAAACATAGTAAAGTTATTGTTTGTAAATTGTTAGGAAGTAAAATTTATGTCTCTCAGCAACAATAATGCTTTTTTCCTTGGAAATGCACAACGAATTTCCAAACATGTCCAGTTCCTTTCCCAATTTATTGTACAGAGTACTCAGCCTTGATACAGGTGCATTTAAACCAATATTAGTTCTTATAGTTGGAATTTTTAGTAAATTGATGGGGTGTCTTGGGAATGTATGCGGTGTATTAAAGGAGAACCTTTGTAGGAACTGTGGACAGTCGGTTAAACCATGCAATGTTTTATAAAGTAAAATGAGATCTATCAGTTGCCTTCGAGTGGTTAATGAGTCAATTTCAAAGAATTAAATATTAACCCTTCCTCGTGAATTATTCTGTCTATTATTGAAAACCACATGAAAATCAGTTAAATCGTTTTGGAGTTTATCGCGAACAGACAAACAGACAGACGCGGTGGAGGACTTTGTTATATAATACTAGCAAGCCCTACGGACGTTGTCCCGCCCTGATAATAAAAAAAAAACCTTGACGAATTGTATACCTAAATATTCCTCATGAATCACTTTATCTACTGGTAAAAACCACATGAAAATTCGTTCAGTGCTTTTTGAGTTTAATCACGAACAGACAGACAAACTGACGTGGCAAAGGACTTTAGTTTATATTATGTACTGATGTAGTGTTTAAAGGACTTAAGTCCACAAGGTCATTCCCAACATACCATATTAGCATATTCACAAAACTGTCTTATAACTAGTGCCTCTTCTTTAAAACCTTGGCCTCTGCAATTGCAGCACTGTTATTTCGTTCTTGTTTATCATGCTTTCAAACGTACATTTTGTATGGCAATTACTCCTCCCCTGAGGGTCGTAGCGAGATGATACATAACCTATAATCTTCCTTAATAACTAACTAGTATACAGTAGGATGGGCCGAAAAAACTTTTAATTTTTTTTTAGCTACCACGAAATAAATGATAAGAATCACGAACAATATGTTGTTTTATGTCTTTAAGGCATTTTTTTGGGAAAAAAAACTATAATAAAAGATTGTAAAAGTCATCATATATTATTTTAGGTTGAACTTTAACTGCGAATAACTTTTAACCGAGTTGACTTAGCTAAAAATTATATCAGACCTTTTTTGTAGGCCGTTCAATTTCCTACAAAATTATGTATTTACTTTTACCACAGAATAACTCGTTGAGATACGTCAAAATTCGAAAAAAAAATCCTGTGTAATTTAAATGGGTAATCGAAAATCACAATGTGACACCTTTGAAAATTAATATTAAGAGCTCAAACTTTACCAGAAATTTTTTTTTGTCATCTTGGACGATAATTACGTTGTAGCTAAAAAAAATTTTTTGGCCTACCCTAGTATACAGACAGAATTTTTCTAAATCTGATCGATACTTCCAGAGCTTAGCATGTTTAAAAAGAAAGGCAAAATCATTTGTGGTTTATAATATTAATAATAATTTTAAAAGGTACGGAAATGTAGTACAATGTACGCTGTATATCTTAATTTACAACATAATTCGTTCTGGAAATCGGCTATAACGGAAGAGATTATGATAAATTGAATTATTGTATAGATGTAATAAATATTTATTTTGATTTGATAATAAAGTTATCAAACTGCGTCGGAAACCTACTAATATCAAAAGACTGGAAATACCCTAAAAGAAATATAATGTCTGTAAGATTTCTACGTATGCATAAAATAATTACAGGCTGACTGAAATATTAACGCGCAACCCAAACTACAAGGTATAGGGCCATAAAAATCTGCACGCAGATTCCTTCTACAGGGACTTTTGAGACTTATTTTAACTGTGTTTTGTATTTAATTATTGATTATATTATATTCAAGCCTGAACTAACGGCTAAGCGGACAAGATTGACTATATACAATGATTATAAAGGAAGCAAGCACGCTGTCAATTTACAACATTGAACGCCATTTTACTGTACTTCTACGAAAATATAATATAATTATTTTAATATATAACAAATAAAACCGGCTTAATTTTTTTACCCTAAATTAAATTTTTCAAGGAAAAATTAATCTCTGTCGAAAATAACCCAAACTCAAAAGTATTAAATAATATTTTTTTTACAACATTTTACATAACGCTCTGTCTTAAAAAAATTGGTACTAATAGCGCGCTCGCATTTTGTATATTAGGAACTTGATGCTTTTTATGTTCATTCAAAACAGTTTCGTCTCGGCTTAGTTAGGTTAGGTTAGAATTGTGAGAAATGATAACGCGAGCCGTCGACGAGTGCGGTGGTATTAATACGTTAAAGTACTAAAAAACTACATAATAATTTAAAATCCAATTACAACTATCAAATATATTTTGAAGTCACCGCCACATCCTTATGTCATTATGTAAAATACCAAAGACATTTAGTTATTTATTTATTTCATATTTTTACTTTTTGGCTGGCATATAATTGATATTCAAAATTCTTCAACGTCAAAATAATATAGGTATAATATGAATGCTGCAATGCCCTCGGGCGAGTCACTAGTCGGTACTAGGACTAAGTGCATGTCTAATTTATTTATTTTCAACATATATTCTAAAACCAAATCAGTTTATATGATTTTGAAAAAAAACTATGCATATCGATTCAGTAGTTTTTTTATAATAATCACACTAACATATTGTTAATGACTACGGACGGTACCGCTACGATACACCCGAGAGGCGAGACTACTACGCCACCATATTAGAGATATATCGGGGAGCCGCTATTGACCTGCGATACCGCGCTATTGACTTTATCGGGGGTTTTACTAATGACCTCAAACGCTATTGGTTGAAGTTATCGGCTGTTCATTATTCACCCGGCTGTGAGACGTCATTGGTTGGAGTTCGGTATATAAAGGGCAAAATGTCGTTGATCTGCGCGCCAGTCCGTTAGTGGTATCCGCCACGAATGACGCAACCGTACCGAACGTTGCGCGATACAAAAGACGTCCGCGAAATATTTTCACTGATCCTCCCGACAAAATAACGGCAGCGAACGATCAGTACCAGCCTGTCTCTCTAAACAGAGCGTGTTCACGCCCACGCCCGCGTAACCACAGATCACGCCGCCGTGGTCTGGGGGTAAACTTCGCTCCCGCACACTTTATTATTTATTGGTTATTAGTAATTGATTTCCCTGACCGACCGGCTGACTATCCGTATTTTGTAACAATATATGCAGACAGACAGAAAGATGTCTTTTATAGTATCTAAGGATCAAAAATTATAGTCGCAATAAAATGTAGTTTTTCTTAGAAACCCGTTGTATATAAAACTGACGTTATTATAAAATTTTTATCAAATAATAACTCTATAAAATACCTATTTACTTAATCGATCAGCGGCAAATTTTCTAATGGAATCTATTAAGCGAACTGATAATGTAATTTTATAATTGCAAATATTACTGATAAGTTCATATCAGATACGCCGTACAAGATCAAGGTGTTTAGTTTAATATTACCAGATTAGACATCCCACTGTTGGCTAGAAAAGGCCTTACCTAAATAAGGCAATTAAAACGACGTAAAAAACGAAAAAATCTGTTTATCTGCCAAAAAATATAATTAATCATATTTAAGAGACAAGATCCTGGGATCTTTGAATGTCAGGTAGTGGATTTTATTCATAGTCTTGGTTTTCAATATTGGTGGTGTTTTATGTTATATAGTTTATGTATTGTTCATTACTGGAATGGATGTGAATAATACCGCGGATTATGAATTCTGACTTGCCACACAAACTCCCTGGGAAGTCGTAACAAAAGACCCATAGTCTTGTTAGAACTTTGAAATGATCGCAAGAAACATGGGTACTTTCGTATTATATGCATCATGCTCGCCGACCGCTGCCGTGTCCGGCTCGCGTTATCTTTTTTCACAAGTTTAACCTAACCAAACTGAGATAAAAGAGTAAGCAGTCGAATAAAAAACTAACCTAACCGATTTTATGTTTTCAATTTTCCAGTCTGGGCTCGGTTAGGTTAAGTTAGACTTGTGATACAATGGTGTTGGCCGGCTCCCTTCCCTGGGAGTTGGAGGCGGAGGTGCTTGCCGCCGTATATCATGTTACCACCCACCGCCGGTGCCGCTGCATCACATTCAAGAGACGAGACTACAACACGACCGGAACATTAATATTGGCGCCACCATATTATAAATATACATCGATACTAGCGCCAACATATTAGAGATACACATTGATACTAGCGCCACCATATTAGAGAGACACATTAACACTTTAATTAAATATACATAGATAAGAATTATTAATATTATATAGATTTTTCGTTTCGTCTGGTGCATGTTCTGACCGGGCACGCCTTCAACAGCCTGCCACATGGAGTAATACGGGAGGCGCTCCGCTTTTTCGGAGTGCCCCCGTACCTGCGGCGGCTGTTGAAGGCGTACCTCGAGGGTAGGGAGGTCGTCTACACAGATGGCAGAGGGCGAATGGTCCGACGTGGGACTCCTTGTGGAGTCCCACAAGGCTCCGTGCTGGGGCCACTATTGTGGAACCTGGGCTACGACTGGGTGCTCCGCGGCGCGCTCCCATCAGGAGCGCGCCTCATATGTTATGCGGACGACACCCTCTATAGTAGGACAAAGCCTGGCGTTCACTCGCCAGGCTGCCGCAGGGGTGGTTTCTTAGGTAGACAGCAGGTTCGATCCCTGGCCGCCCCTACCATGCGGCGGACGGTACACCGTGGGGTTTTAGTCCGTGCGAGTCGGACATAACCCACTCTCTCCCCCGAGAGGGTGGCGTATCCATAAAGGATTTCCCCACGTAAATAAAAAAATAAAAATAAAAAGGGTGCACCACGTGCAGGTGAGGTTAGCTTGAGTGTCTCAAGTCTTATGATTTTATTCGACACCCCCTACACCCCAAAATCAATCTTATAACAGCTACGCAATTTGTACAAATCCAAACTATAACTGCAAACATTGCCGATATTGCGACTGTCAAGTAACATTCAGGAGTTGCTTAAATCGCAAGATGAAGATTTGACTGAAACCGACTCGGAGATAATGTTAAATTCACAACCCATTGACGAAGAGGCTTCAAATAACACTGGAAATGTGACATTTAATTTGAAAAATTTTAGTGAATGTTGTTGAGGTTTATGATTTCTTTATGAAAATTGATCGGTCTATTGAACCAAGTGTTATTTTTAGAAGCAAATTGCTAATGCCACTGCTGAATAGCAGTCTGAATAGAAGCTTTTAAAAACTGTCAAACAAGAAAAACTTACAAAATTCTTTAAACCATTTTGCCTAAGCCTGAAGATTAATTAATCAATACGATCAAAAACATAATTGTTTTTTTTGTATATTTGTTTTTATTTTGTCACGTATTTCCCCCTACCCCCCTATAATCTATCTATATATCTATTTATCTTCTATCTATACTATAATAAAATTGTAACAAAGCCAAATCTGTACATTAAAGACTTAAGGTAGACTTTGTTAACGATATACAAGCGAAAAATAATCTTTTTACAATTTTTGTCTGTCTGTCTGTCTCCGTGAACACGCATCACGCTGAAAGTAGTGAACAGATTTTAACGAAACTTGACACAGTAATGACTAATATTACAAGGTTACATTTTATCCCATAAAACGCAAGGGGTTCTCCAGGATAACGAAAGACAAAAAAGTGTAGCAATGTTACTAGACTTTTTTGCGACACCTTAGTACAAGAGCCAGCTACGTTGGAAGAACGAGAATTTTAGAAAAACTGGTTCTTTCATATGAAGATATATTATGCCCTTCCAAACAGAAAGAAGAAGGAAAGATATATTTATTCAATACATGCAACACATACTGTTGCATGTGGTGAAAAGGTCTTTGTCTCGGCACAAGCTGCAAGCTTCCATGTGGAAGCATTGCAGCGCTGGTTTTCAGACAAAGCCTGCTGTATATTAATATATAGATGATATTACAAATACACGGATGCACTTACATAATAATTTAAAATTAATATTACACATTCCCTTAATATGTAACTTAATACTGTCTAATACGATACAATAAAATTTATGGTAACGCTGCGGAATTAGATATAATTTTCAAATGCTTGCGCACTAGCTCAGAGATCATATGATTGTAATTGTCTATTTATTTACTGATTTTTATGCGATGCTTGCCATGTTAATAGATAGATTTTAAAATGTTTTTTAAAACTACAACGATGACCTCGTTTAAGGATACGAATAGGAGGAGGTATGTCATTCCAACACTTAGTGGCCGCGTACCTAAAAGAACCACAAACGGTCACTGTTCTATGTCGCGGAAGATTAAATACATGTGAGCAAATCCTTTTATGGTGCTTATTATGATCTCGGGTCCACACAAATTTATTAAACAGGTAACTAGGCGTCTCGGTTGATATTATATCAAACAGCATACTAGCCAAGTGTAGCTTTTGTCTTGCTTTCATTTTCAGAGGTATAAATTTAAAGAGGAAATGTGTGATGTATGAATGTGGTGGAACATAATAACAAAAACGCACACAGGCATTTTGTACACGTTGTATTAATTTTTGTGTACGCTCAAGAAGACACGGGCCGTAAACCACATCACAATAATTTTACTTTGATAGGGTAATAGACTCGCATAACTGCAGCCTGAGTTCCTCATTAAGATACGGTCTAATTTTGTAAAGTATCTTAAGCCGGTAAACGCAGTTTCTTATACATTCACTTTATGTTTTTCAAATTTTAAGGAACTCTCAAATACATACTATTCCAAGTTTTTTCTCTTCATGAACATGCTGCACAGGCTAATTGTGAACCATAATTTTAATTTGTGAGACGTTTAAATTTTTTATTTGGTGTTTAGAGCCCATTACCATAAATGTGAACTTTTTTGGGTTTAGATTCAGGCAATTAGAGATACACCAAGTGTATATTTGTTCTAAATCATGATTTATTTGATTTTATTTTATAATCATTGGGTCGGAAGGAATAATAAAGTTGAAAATCTGCGTAGAGGTGGTGTAGAGGATTCAGGACCAGGTAGGTAGCCGGTTAACGTTGTGTTTTATAATTCGCATCACACCTTTACAGGTAAAAATTTTGATTTATAAATAATTTTAAGAAAAAAAATTGTTTATTGACAATAATGTACCCGATGATATTCTTTATAAATAAAATAATTCATTTCAAACCATTTTATTTTTTCCATTGCAAATAATATATTTCATTTTATTAACCATTGTGATATTGAGATTTCAACGTAAACAATGAAAACAACGATAAACGTAGACATATTACTTGAGACTAACATCATCTTGAATACATGCATCTATAACAGCCGCTTCCACAATTATCTTTTATCACAATTTTCGATTTAGCTATATTCTATACACATATTATGTTTAATTTACCCTCTTTTATGTCTAAATAAAATAATATAAAAATTACAGCAATCTTAACATACTTTTTATATTTACAAAAAATAGCTTCAAGCACATTATTGTTCATAAGAAAAATGTCTGGCAATAATAATTTCATGTTTTAGTAGCGTTAGTATTTGAAGTTAGTGAAAAACAAAACATTCTAAAATGAAACCGTTGCTAGCTCTTAGACGAATAGTTACAGGCAAGTGACAGTTCACGCGACGACACGACGCGATGCGTCATACCTTTTTTTATATATCATTTTTTTCAATACAATGGAGTATGAAAAAAATTAATTTAATACAAGTTGAAGATTGTTGTAATGAATTGAAAGAATGTAATGATTGAATGAATTGAATGTATTTTTTTAAGAATTTATGTAGTTCTAGCATGTCTACGACGAGGACATAGTGTGATCCAGGGTAATGAAGCTGTTGATGTTATCGTTAAAGAAGCTGGTTATTGGATACCAGCCTGGATGTTTCGATCATTATAAAATCTATGTTCAGGATTAGTTGCTGTCATGGAACTCAAACTGGAATGTATTCTACCAAATTAAAGGCAAATTTTATGCTTCCATTTAGGATAACATTCCTGATAAGCCATGGGTTTATAAATTTCTTGACTGTTGTAAGTTTGCTGCGTCTGCTATCTGTAGACTGAGCGCTCTCCAGTGCATTTTGCAAAGTTCAGAATCAGCAACAAATCAATATGTGTATAGGGGTCGGATTAAGGCACTCTAGAACTATTTTTTTCGATTACCCCAATTTAGTATTTCATTATGTGATATTTTACCTAACAATATACTACGTAATACCTAAACGTCAACATAATACAATAACTAACAGTAATTATTATGTAAATATATGTTTATTTAAAGCCTGATGCAGACATCAGGCTTCACAACACTACAGTGTTTGTCTTTGTATATCTCAGTGGTATAATCTGGAAGAACTAAATTATATAATAAAATTATCTTATCTATATTAATTATATAATAATATTATCTATAAAGTGACTCTCCCATGACTAATTTGACAATTGTAGAATTCATATCCATGAAACTCCAATACTGAAAGGTTGAAATTTGTGAGTTTAGATGTTCGGGGTTATCTCTGATACTACTGATCCGATTTTGAAAATTATTTCACTGTTAGAAAGGTATATTAGATTACTTTTTATTTAGGGAAATATATATTATATAGTAAATGAGGTGTGGAGGTGAGGGCCAAAGGAGCAACCCAGTGGATATCGGGAAGACATTTCTTGCCAATATATATAGTATAGTTTCGAGTCACATTTGGACCCGATATGTTTCGCTACAATCGGGTTTTAAGATTTTTGGCGTTTGGAAATAAAATTGGAACCGGTAATAACGTATTTGGTGCAGACGAAATTGCACGGGTGAGGTAGTCTATACTAATATTATAAAGATGTAAAGTTAGTGACGTTGTAATCTCAGGAAATATGGGTACAATTTAAAAAAAAAATATCAGTGTTATATAGCTAATTTATCGAGAAAGGTTATAGGCTATATACCATCACGCTAAGACCAATAGGAGCGGAGCACCAATGAAGAATGTTTCAAAATCGGGCATTCTTTCCTCTTGAGTGCTTCCGCTGCGTGCTAGTGTTAGCCCAGAGTAACTATTCCACGCGAACGAAGTCGCGGACAGAGGCTAGTCTCATATAAATTACCATTCCTTATTCAGGTTTTCTGTATTCGCGGCATATCTAAGGAATAAAGAGCCCACGAATAAAGAGCTTTTACTGCATCTTAACTCTGCCCTCCCAATACATTCTTAATAATTTAATGTACGTCTGCAAAAACTTTTCGTAAAAGACCAGCATAATTTAAATATTAAAAACAGTAATAAACCGATCTTAATAAAACTAGTAACCGTCTCTTTTTTTTATTAGTGTTTTTACAAAAAAATCCCAAAACACCGATTTGTCGGATAGTATGTTCAACCATCATGTCAAGCGGATCTTGATGTCAAAATGCTGTTATAGAGTCAATCAATCTGTGAACAGCGATGCCTGGCAATAGCACTCCTCTGCGCATCCCCTAAAACTCTGGTCTATATTGTTAACAAAACACTGCCCAATAAAAGTTGTTAAGGTAAAAAATAAAAATAATTTTAGTAAATGGGCTACCATAGGAATTATGAAAAGTAGAGATTGACTATAGGATTTGTATTATAGATCATTGATTAGCGATGAATCCTTTCATGCTTATGTCAGAAATTATTCTAAAATTTTTAAACGTGTTTGTGTGGCTGGCAAAGCAAAATTTTTAGGAAATAAAGTTCTTGAGTCTAGTAATAAGACAAAGACTGTCTGGCATATTATAAATAAAGAATTAGGAAAAAAATAAAATAAATGATAATACGCATAATCTAGATCTTGATGGAGTACTAATTCCAAACAGTTCAGAGGTAGTGACTGTTTTCCAAGATTATTTCACAAATATACCTTTACAGGTAACAAAAAATATTAACTCATCAGCCCTTGGTGCCGTATCATTTTTTAAAAGTCTGAGTGCACCTGTAAAGTCTAAATTTAATTTCACATCTAAGAGTGCAGGTGAAATAATAAGGACTTTTAAACTATTAAATTTGAAACATACTGAAGACGTATCGGGAATGTCGGTATTGGTAGTGCAGTCCTTAATTATCAATATTTCACCAAATTTAATAAGTGTATAGCACAAGGAACCTTCCCCAATCTAATGAAAATAAGTAAAGTAATTCCTTTATTTAAATCAGGCTGTAGAAATAGTTTTGGAAATTATAGACCAATTTCTGTACTTCCGTCGTTAAGCAAAATTTTTGAGAAGATAATGCTTAAGCAATTAGTAGGATATTTTAAAGCGCAAGAGATTTTGGATGATCGACAGTTTGGCTTCACAAAATCAAAATCGACTACTGACGCTGGTGCAACGCTTTTAAGTAATATATTACGGGCTTGGGAGGGATCGCAGGATGCAATTGGTGTGTTTTGTGATCTAAGGCCTTTGACTGCGTTACTATGTACCCTTATTCTGAAATTAAAACATTACGGTGTTTGTGGAGTCTCTCCAATCTTCTTGTCTCCTATTAAAAAGATCACAGTCATAAAGTTAGTATATAGACGGGGCAACGTCTGCGGGATCCTTGACTCGAATTGGCGTTCCACAGGGTTCCATTTTAGGGCCGTTTTTGGTTCTTGTATATATATATATGATCTGCCGCCAGTGGTTGATAACTGTGCAGATGTAGTTCTTTTCGCCGATGACACTTCGCTTATATTTCAAGTAAAAATAATAGATTTCGAGTTTACGTATCTAAGCAGTATTTTAAATAAAATATCCGATAGGTTTGCATTAAATAATTTATTTCTAAACACAGACAAAACAAAGTGCATAGGATTTATCTTACCTAATGTTCCACCAACTGATAGTAAAATCGAGATCCAAGGGAATCTAGTTGGCTTAGTTGACAATAGTGTGTTCCTGGGTATCACACTTGATTCTAAATTACAATGGGGTCCTCATATAAAAAAATTGGCTGGAAGATTAAGTTCTGCTGCGTT